>OU452230.1:4510802-4711414 GCA_911728455.2 Marthasterias glacialis
GAATTAAACCACAGCTCCAAATGAGAACAAACCCTATCAAGAACACCAAACATAACTGGCTGGAAGTCGTCGAAAGCAACACTTGGAGGAACGGTAGTGAGGGGAGAAACGGTAGTAAGGGGAGAAACGGGAGAGTTGGTGAAATTATAGTTCAAATCCAATCTCACTTTACCATGTATGAATTAAGTTCCAGACAGTCCTTTGACAATATGGATCAATCAGTGCAACCACTGAAACAGCATACAAACTTTCGTGACAGAGTTTACCTGGAATGTGGTAACATGCGTGCCAGACCTACATTAGTTATACGTTTGGACTGATAACAAAGCACGAGAGAAGGAAAAGGAAAAACATAAAATAAAAAAAAATAAAAAGAAAACCAAAAAACAACAACAACGTTATACTCTTTGCCAAGTTAACTGGAGAACGGACCCTGCTGACCTAGGAATGAGTAATGTCTCTTGTAAGTTGTATTTGGGTCAGTTCCGCCACATGCATTTTTTAGAATGACACAAGTAAACAAAATAAAATAAAATAACATAAATGGTGTTTGGGCTTCAACTTTATCGGTTGTCCTCATCAACGGGATGTGTGCGATTCCCGTAAACCCCAAACCTACATGCTGTTAATAGTTTTAAACACATAGGTACAAAGACAAGATAAATTACGATATATCATGTTTCATGAAAACAACAAACAAAGTTGGACACGTTCGAGTTGTACTAGTATATAGACCTGGAGGAACCCGTTTAACATAATACAATTTCAAAAAGAAAGAAAGTTTGTTCACAACTTAGTAGACTTACGTTTAGATGAAGTTTCGATGCCTATGGTGGTTTGACATATTATTGGTCACATCTGAGGTGTGGTTGTTCTATAGCTCGACGATCACGTGACCCGGAAATCAGCTGATCTCTCGTGTGGCTTAGATGGTCTTCCGGATCCATAAAGCTTCCTTAATCCATCTCGTATGCATGTGCGCATCCCTATCGATCACATTGGCCCATTCCCAGTCAATCCGGTGGTTCTCCCTGGCGGTATGGCCTTCGTGAACGAGTCCACGTCCTTTTTGTGCTTCTTGAGACGTGTGCCAAATTTCCTCACGGTCTCTCCAATGTGTGAGCTTGGACAGTCATATTGCATGGGATGCTATACACCAAGTCAGTGTCATCCCTGATTGCCGAGCTAAGATGTGACTAAGATGTGACCATGAAGTCAGACCACAGACTTCGAAACGTAATCTAAACGTAAGTGTACTCAGTTGTGTACTCGATATATAGATTTTCTTTTTTTTTGTATGAACAACCAACTGGATGAGTTTATTCACTAATACACAACTTCAGTTGAGGCCCCCCCCCCCCCCCCCCCGTATTAGTATGTACTCAATCACCTACGAAGCCGTTGTCTCGCCATGTGAAACCTCCTATAGACCTTATGCGTCTGACGTCACGAGTCCCATAGGAATATGTACAACAGCGCCCTCAATGAGGTCAAAACGGTCGTAAGTTTACTGTAGGAAAACGGCTGTGCATACCCTCTATTGCCGTTACCTCGCTCTCCGTCTTTGCCTTATGCTGCCAGTCCATGATAGTTGCCGAGCATTATCATCCATCTTGGCAGCCCCGCAGTCACAAGCTGGGTTCTGGCCAGGCCAAGCGCAAACAGCCGTATGGAGGCGGTTGAGCTTCGACCAAGCTCCTCACTGGAGATCAAAGCCAGAAATGTTTGACGATGGCTCTTGCAAGCACCGTTAGTATTCCAGTGGGTATACCAGTGGGCTATATTCATTGTGAGATATGAATAGGTTGTAAGAGGTACTTTGCATCTCAGGAAAATGTACTACCGGGACTTGAGACGAATATGGTGGTATACTCCCAAGTAACGGTTCGACGGAGTGCATGAAGGTAGTTTGGTTCTAGCGCTGGTGCACAGAGTTCGGCTGGTGGGACGCTATTTCTAAAGCAGAGGTTCGAAGAGTATTGGCACTGGTACTCCATCCTGTTTTCTGGAATTCCTTCCAGGTGTTGGCGGTATGTGTATGTTAGTGTGGCTTGTGGTTAAAACGTGTATGTCAATATAGACGTTCACCTCATGGTTAGCGCCTCCCTGTTGTTGTGGTTGGTTCAAACATCCATGGTTCAAAATGGCATTGTCGTCGGACGTAACGGGCCGTGTCGGACATAATATGGTCTCCGTAGGACGTAATGGTGTGTGACATGCCTGCAAGGGGTCAATACACAATGAATGCACTTAATGTTACATGATGGATTTCACATTGAATGTGAAACTGACACGTCATTGCCAGACGTGAAACTTAGTTTTCATTCGGTAAAAGATAGTAAGTACTAAAAATGAGACATGAACGCCATCGTAAAATTGTTACATGTCACTTATTCCTAGTGACAACAAAAATGTTTAAAAGATGGAAAATAAGTTCAAAAAATCACCATGGACTTTTCATCGCAAAGCAAAATGCTTCACCGGCTCTCAAAGACCTCTTTACTTCAGTGTAAACTTCAAAAAGCTAACTACTAATAAAACCAAACTACCTTCTATCATCACCCAAACCTCAATGGATCTTTATATAGCACAACGATTTATACACATTCTAATGAATTCCATCTCAGAACAATTTGTGAAATGAAAATAAGACATGTATGATGTATTTTTTTTTTTTTTTTTAATATGGCGGAGGGAGACATAATAATGTGAAGCGATTCCATGGCACTATGTCCGCAAAAATAGTACCGGGTACTAAAAAGGTGGCGCTGTATTGCCATCTGCATACTAACTGCCCACAACAGCAAACTGTGTGGCAGGCAAATCAGGAACAAAGATGTGTAGCTCTCTGGTTTGTCTTTTGGCTTGATAAGGTTCCAGATGGTTTGAGGGGGGCATCGGCAGTATACCTCACCCAGTTGGTATTTTAAATGGTTGCAGACAAAAACTGTGGACAAAAAACAGGCAATGCCAATTTCATTTTTATTTTGTTTTATTTATTTGTGTATATATATCTTTGCCTGAGCTCCGGTTTTGGTTAGCCTCGGTTATAACCCACATGTTTGGTTCGATGGGTTGGCCGTGTTCTGGGGGTCTGGTGGCTTCTGTCATTTCCTTCTGGGAAATGCTTCCGGTTACATTTAGGTCGGTGTTGCTGGACATGGTATGGAAAACTCGCGGCCGTGTATCATGATGATGTAGCGCTCATTTTTATGCAAGTTGTAATGACATTTGGATGGTTTGATTCAAGGGACTGAAGCCCAACCTGTGAGTTGACTAATGGTTTGTCATGTTCTTCGGCTAGAGTGGGTGAGTTCTTTGAATGTCACTGCCTCGGCCTAGCGATCTTGGTCTAGTCTTTAGGCGAGGAGGCGGTTGTTTGGATATCCCTCCCTGACACAAACCTCAAAATCATAATTTTTACGGCGCTCGGTGAACCTCGTCCCAGCATGGCCTTTCAGGTTGGGTTTTTAACGTGTGATTGACTGTTTGGCAGCAGTTGATGGACATATTGCAGTAGCCCTAGTCTACGCTCGGTCTGACAGGGAAAGCATGTTGGGGGGGGGGGGCTATGAGCGGCGTGATCACGGGCTAAGGTAAATTTCTCCACAGTTTGCTTTACTGAAATTTCAGAGCTTGTAGACGAAGCAACATGGATGCATCGGCTACATAAGTGAAGGTTAATGCCGAGGGTGTGGAAACTTTTCACACCTGTTGTACATGAGCTTGGTTCAACCTCAGCTATTCTTGCACGGGTCTGGGTTAGGTCTATTTCAGAGTGCAGAGTGGAAATAGTATGTTTCTTCTTGGTTGGATATTACGGTGATATCTTTACTGGAGGCTCGGTAAAGAAGCATTCCCCACCAGGACGGTGGCAATTGGAAATAATATAAAACCGGCATTAACAGAGGGAGTGTTGAAGGGGGGGGGGGGGGGGGGTGGGGATCAATGTATCTGTTATGGGACCATATTTTTTGTTGATGATGTTGCGATGGCATTTAGTTAGTCCGTCCACATTCAGCCGGGTAGCGTATCTTTACCTTCGTTGGACACAATCAACCACATAAAAAAAGGTATGTCTGGTTGTGTAATCACCTGTGTTACCGCCCAGCATATCCTGTGAAGCACGCTGAGGCGGACCTGGAGCGGTGTCTTTGAGTGCATGTATTTTGGTTGTGGGTCATGAGCTGCAGGTTCGGATTAGTTTGGCAACTGGTTGTAAACATTACGGTGGTCTTCCAATGCTGAGTTGGGGCTAACAGGGGCAAACGCGTGAAGGTTGTTGACTTCTCCCCCAATGACTGGCATAAGTAGACCGCCCACCATCATCTTAGTCGGGGTAACTTAAGTAATAGAACACTCATACCCGCGATCTTTTGGGTATCCCATAATGGTACTAAAGCGGTCGCATGTTCGAGTCCGGCATTAGCCGTTTTCTTATGTTCAAACTACTCTCGTTCTGTTACCCCGGTGCTGCCGTTACCCAGGTTCGATCTGTAGTCGGACAGGATTCCCAACCAATCGGAAGGAAGGGTTTATGGGCTCCTGATATGGCCCCACTGAGCCAGATATGGTTGGCTGTGAAACACCCATACGGTACTCGAGAGGTCGCGGGTTCGAGTCCATTGTTATTTTCTTTCTTTGCTACCCTTGTTTTCTCCCCGTATAATTTTATGACGGTATGATTACACTCACAAAAAACGACAAACCGAGTCCCAAATGCGTGATCCCCACTTTGGTTGTGACCCAGATTTTGGTCATACGCTGGGCAAGATCCCTCTCTGGATAAGTTTCCTTTTTTGTATACTCTGCATTATAGAAAATACAGACGGAAAACAAATGTATTAAGGAATAATTTCAAACAACATTTAGCAAAACGTGGCTGACTTAAACGGAACAAAAAGACGCTTGCTGTCTCTTGTTTAAAGAACAAGCTGTCAGCTTCACATGTACAGTTCATTTCATGGTGATAACCGGAAGTTTTACCCTGCGGTTAATAATGTAGATAACTTAGATTGGATCACGATGTGGAAAGACAACGTTTATCATCACGCGATCTAATTCCCTGAAGTTTGTTGTTGTTGTTGTTGTTGTTGTTGTTTTTGTTATTTTTTGTGTCCTTTTTTTTCTTGCTCACTTTTTGATGAGGGATATTTTCATTGTGAGGGATTACATTTCTTGTGGATGCACACGCATAGGGGTTAGACGAAACAAAGGAAGAAGACAAAAATGTCAGATATTATGCACCTTATATCCAACCCAGCTTTGGGCATTGTTGCATATGCAACGCAGACGCACCCTGGTTGCCTACATTCCACTTATGCTATACTATGGTGGAATTCAGAGCAATATCCATTACAGCTTTTGGCCATTCCCGATCGAACATCCATGG
This sequence comes from Marthasterias glacialis, assembly GCA_911728455.2. NCBI lineage: Eukaryota > Metazoa > Echinodermata > Asteroidea > Forcipulatida > Asteriidae > Marthasterias > Marthasterias glacialis. The sequence goes on from OU452230.1 coordinate 4,516,195, forward strand.
TTTTGAGCGGATACTGATATTGGTGATTATATTGAGTTTAATCTGCCCGGGGTTTCCTGCACATCACTGTTTTTCAGTTTGTTTGTCTCTGCATAATATCTATGCATCGATCGCCCATTCACCAGTATTTCAAAACTCTCGCTTTGAAAAATATCAAATGGCATATTGCCAAAAAGTCGCAAGGACAGTAATATTCGTTTCAGTTTGCAGCTCAAGGTAAAACAGGTAAACTGCATACGATTAGATGATGTTTGTGCCAGAACAAGAAAGGAAATGACAATAATAATCTGAATTATTTACCATCGTATTTCTTGCCGACACGTAGGTCTCATGTTAGTTAATTATATCAAGGCTATATCCACAACAAAATAAGAGCCCTGCTGAGGAAGAGAAAGACACAAAAGTAATTGGCAAGTTGGTGAGAAAAAAAATACATTAAAAATACAAAGCACTACACTCCCGCAAACACTAATAACTTTGACTTATTGGAATGCTCTCCCATGAACAATAGTCGTGTCTGCATGCTTCTGTATGAAGACCCGCTAGAATACTTAGCGATCATCAGCAAACATAATCCTTGGTTTTCCAGCATGCAGTATACAAACACACTCTTCGAACTTCCTCATGAAAGCTCATAGATGGATGGACGGAAAAGAAAGATTTAAAGCCTCCGCAGACAATCGCGCACTTCCCCTTGTTATTATAACTTAATGTAGCTTTGTTTTGATACGTGTTTTACCTTAAACTAGGGGTCAAAAGCTGTACTTTCCCCCGAATGACTCTGAATTCACACGCACGGATGCCTTACTGGCTGCAGTCATGACGTGATTTAAAAAAAAAAAAAAAAAAAAAAAACGTCCCCCCTTGCATTAATGAACCCTAGGATTGATTTTACGCGGAGCAGTCATCTGAAGGGTCGTGGTGACCTCAAAACGTCCACAGCCATGACAGATGGAGACTTGGCGGTTCGCTGTCTCAACGGGGCCAGAGGGCGTTGTTGCTACTGTATGCTTTGAGGTGAATAACTACTACCCTGTGATATCCACGACATCAATTTTAGGGAACCACGCCAGCGGTCACCATCCTCATACCTGCAACTTCATGAATACTTTGATTGCTTCAACAACTTGGTTTATTTGTTATGATAACAAGTGCGTGAGGTTTTCAGTCATGAAAATCGTTCAACAATATCTAGAAACACTCTTTCGATTTGGGGTCAATATATATTTTTAAATCGTTGCCATTGTAATCCCACAACACTACCTGAATTTGGCCTCTATCACGACTATGCTTTTCATAATTTTAACATCAAAGTATGTTTGTTCTGTGAGTGGTTTATACATTCAAATAAACCACTTTCATAAAGAGTCTAATTTAAATCTCTTCATTTGTACTGACGGGGATATCATAATAATTATACAAAGTTAAAGCTACGCTACCACAATTGACACGCAATCGGTTTTGTGCGTTAACGATTTGGTTGTCATGAAATTAGTTTCTCGAATGTGTCTCGAATGTGTCGAGTCGAACCAATCTCTGACGACGCACTTCTAAAGTTGCATTCGCATCAGGTTGAGGTAAGCCAGTCTTTGCAAACGAATAACTTGTTGTCATACCATAGTCAGTTTAAAGGTACTGAAGAGGTATTTTTGCGCATTACATTCGTTCAGATTATTTTATATTATTTATTTATTTGTTTATTTACTATAAATAAAAATTAAAAATAATAATTATATAAACACATTTTCTTTCTTTCTTTCTTTCTTTCTTTCTTTCTTTCTTTCTTTCTTTCTTTCTTTCTTTCTTTCTTTCTTTCTTTCTTTCTTTCTTTCTTTCTTTCTTTCTTTATTTCTTTATTTCTTTCTTACTTTCTTTCTTTCTTTTTTTTTTCTTTCTTTCTTTCTTTTTTCTGTCTTTCTTTCTTTCTTTCTTTCTTTCTTTATTTCTGTCTTTCTTTATTTTTGTATTTATTTATTTATTCATTTTTTTTATTTTTATTTATTTTTTTTTTATTTATTTATTTATTTATTTATTTATTTATGTATTTTTTTGGGGGGTGGGGGTGGCTTGATATAATTAGCGTTTTACATTAATAATGAACAAAAAAACATTTTTTTATGAGTTTTAATGATATAATGCATTTTAATTGTTCTCTCAAAATTTGAATTTCCATTCCGATATCGACTGGTGGCGCGCTATCGTGACGTAGACCTACAATTCTGGCCAAAATGCTTGGGCCACTGTGACAGCAAATCATAAAACTCTCCCCTGCTCATCCACTCAATGCTGTCAATCCCAACTAGAGTGCAGACTGCGCAATGAGAGCCAACAATGATCGGGGGCTGGGGAAACCCTGCGAGATATGACCGGGATTGTAGGCACCGAATGACACAGTGCACACGCAGTTACAGTGCTCTCATTCCTGACCATTTAACTATGGTATGTAATACTAGCACTGCAGCCGTTCAAGCTCTTTGGAATTTGGATCTAATTGGAATATGAGCAGACTAAAATACCATCGTCAGTAGTGTTGCAACTGGCAACAATACACCCTGACGGATTTGTCGCAACAAAAGCCATTAAATATCAAGAGATATACCGAAGAAACTAAGCGCATGAAGTTGGAACAGCCACACGTATCGATCGCCGCGCAATGACCGGGGCATGTTCCTATGTCTACGTCACCAATGTGTATCCCTTTAGGGGCGGTTTCACCCCATGTCACCCCCTATTTTTTGCAATACGTTTTTTTGTGCATAAGCTTCCGAAAAGTCTTGAACAAACTTGCATTTTTAGGTAACTAAGTGCATTATTTCATTATTTAAACCAGAATAATTTTAAATCAAAGGACTTTCAAAGACCTTTTCTACCCATATGGAATTATTCAAGACTGATCTTGTTTGATCCAAGGAAGACTGTTACATATCTTTTGGCATTTTCTTTTGTTGTTGTCGTGTGTGTGCTTGTTTTACATTTAGGGGGGGGGGAGCAATAGTTATAATAAATGAAATATAGTTTCTTATTGGAAAGTAGCTAGCAAGCCTTCCGCATTCATGCAAACTTTTATTGGAAGTCGTGTGCTTTCTCTTGTTTTCTTCATCAATTGAACAACTGGACCGAAATCGGTCGAGTATTCCAGTCGACTTACGCCTAATTCAAACTTGTTTTTGGTTAATTTAGCCAGGAGCTAAATGGTAGCTTTCATGAATACGTGTGGCTAAATCTATTTAAGTATAGTGTGGTTTTGAAGACTCAAGTGTATTTAAAAAAAGAATAAATAACTGAAATGTTATCGGATAGAAACATCGTTGGGGATCCCATGAGGTGGTGGCTGATAAAGACCATCGGTGTTTTTTTGCATAGAGTCTCTAATCGTCAGCCTCGGGATGTTATATTTTTAGTGTTTGCATGAAGATCTTCTGAAGACTTCAGATTCTTGTTTTGAAGACTTTACCCACAGGCATTATTCGTCTCAAGCTATTTTTTTTATATGTATATGTATATTTTTTTCAACTCGCTTTAATACTAAGATATATATATTTGTTTTAATGTTGTTGAAAAAAAATAATAATACAAATACAAATCATTAAACGCGGAAGTCTGATAGTTAGGTTGACTGTACAGCTATAACAAACAGTATCTTATTAAGTATTGTTATTAATGAAAAGCAACTCTTTCGTTTTGTCTCGTTTTAATTATTTGCCTGTGTGCTATTAATCACTTATCTACTACGTGATTAATGTATCAGTGATGTCGTGGTAGGCTGCGTGAAATAGTGACCGTGGTATCTGCGCAGATGCGAGTCACCATAATCTCCCAACACGTTTTTATTGTGGGGTATGTTTCACTTCATGCCTGAGTAGTAATTGTACTCGACTACCATCTATGAAAACCTCGGAGCACAATGATGCAACGACCCAGAACTTTTGACGGCACCACTGGATTACTTTCCCAACAAACTCGGTGTAAGTGTAAGAGTGAGACGGGGATCGTCTAAAAAAAGTCATGACTTCAACAACTTGCAGGTGTGTTAACACCAACCCTCGAGCTAAAGGGCTCTTGATGTGTTCAATTAACGCGTCTCTGCTTCGTAAATTCATGGGAATCAGTAAAAAGCCGACAAGCATCCCCGATTTCCGCGACAAAGCTCTGCTTATATCAACAGTATCTAATTAGCTTTGCCACTAATGTGCTTGTGTTGGCAGACAAGTGTAAATAATTGATTTTAGCCGTCAGGAACATTCTGGTAATTAAATAAATTCTGTTTCGGATGCTTATATTTATTGGTTGATGTGATTCCCCGGCAGTCCTGAGACTAGACTCTTTTTCACAGATCGAACATTTACTGCCACAAGCTGGGGAAAAAGAAAGAAAGCAACGAGGAAAAGGGGGAAAAACTTTCAGCATCAGTAAGATTGTTTACTCACTGTAAGCAGCCTTGAAAAACAAAATGCATTGCCGCTGGAAAGTATCTTATTAAAGCAAAATCTTGGAGAAAACTGGTGACATTTAATCTTTTATTTATTTATTTAATGGTTTCACTGCTTAAATGATGAAAAAAAAAAAAAAAAAAAAAAAACTACGTCGAAAGCCCTGTAAGTTATTGAGTTTAGCTATTGTGTTTTTGAGAAGAAGAAAAAAATAATGTCATTGTGATACTTTGTTGATTTGGATAAGCTGTACGAAACTAACTTCAAACGTCTGTAAAAATGGCCGTAAGTTTTACATAATAATGATCGAGTGAATTCATGGAAGGGTTTGACACATTATTCTACATTTATATCGCACAACGTGTTTGTAATTTTTGGAAGGAGTAGGCCCATTCATTTATTCAAAGTATTGTGTCAGCTACGAGAAGATGTGGAAAACAGAATTGAATCAACGTGAGACTTATGAGGAAAAGTTATGAGCTAGAAATAATGTGGTGTAGTGTGCCCCCATCCCAATCGTCATGGAGTTCCAATATTTGTTTTTTTTATTATACTGATACCATCTTCAAAATCCTGATACCATCTTCAAAGTCTACATTAAGATAATCGGTTATTAACCTTTGACCCACTTTAAGAACCAGCTGCAGAAATCATGAGCTCTTTGAACAATCACTTGCGGTCAGTACAGAAGGCCGTGCGTGCTGTTTGCCAACTTCGACGTTCATAAATTTCAACCCCAAGTGCTTCGAAAAATGAAAGTATTCGATCCACTATCATATGTAGCAGAAAGAGAAGAGAAATGGACAAACAGGTGTGCGTGTGTGTGTGGGGGGGGGGGGGGGTATTTTATTTTTTTTTTTTTTTTTCGGATACACGGGATGAAGCTTCATATTTTTATGGTAATTTGACACAGTTTGTCAACGTGACCTTGGGTAAAATCCAGTACAACGAAAGTAAGTCTAAATTATATACCGTTACATCATTCTGAATGCTCAACACCTCTACAGGTGAATCCATACAACGTTTACAGTAACATTACGTTTTACAGTTAGTATTTGAACCCCTCTGTCACTCCGTAGTAAATTAGTTATGATTGAATTAAGTTTCTCGCTGACGGATATTGGTTAAACAAAAACATATACAAGGCATGGCTTGTTTTTACAGAGCCCCTATGACTCCCTTTCTCCATTGTGTTGACGGAGAAGAGGTATGCTCTAGGTGAGAGTTTGTTAATTAGTTTATTTTTCATTGAGTGTTGAGGGCACTAGTTTGGAGGGTCAAAGACCTGTATTTTGTTATTAATTCCTTGTGGCTTATTTTACACATTGGTTCACGTAAAGTTGACGATGTGGATGTGTGCCAAAAACAACGGTTGGTGTACTCTCTTAATGTAAAAAAGTGAAACACTCTCTTGCCCGAGTGATGGTGTAATTTTCACTCTTTTTAGAGTGCAGTTCATTCTAGTTTGCTCTTTTGAGTGAAATTTGAGTGAAGTTCACTCTGAATCGATTGAAAAGGAAAATAATTATGTTCACTCTATTAAAAAAAGTTGTCCCCCATGCCACTCTTTTAAAAGAGCCATATGGCGGACAAGTTTTTTTGTGGAAACATTTTCTTTTTCACTCGATTCAGAGTGAAGTATACTAAATTTTCACTCTGAAAGAGCAAACTAAAGGTAACTGCACTCTAAAAAGAGTGAAATTACACCACCAGTCGGGCAAGAGAGTGATGTTTCACTTTTTTACACGAAAACCACGATTTGTTTCACCCTTTTGTTTATCGATACATTCTTGCTTAAAGGACAGAGCAGATTATAAAAACTTTGCTCATTGACAATCCAGGCAGCGCGTACGCATTTCCACCAGAGAAAGTATACTTATTTCTAAGCTTATTTTGTTGTGCAGAACACCAGCTAACGGATTGATTCCTGCATTATGTATCGCATGCAATGCAACAACACTGGACTCAGGTGGTGGCAACTTAGTGTCGGGTGGGGTGGGTCCGCGATGGAGCTGAGTTTGAGGGGGTTGGGGTGGGGGACAAAAAAACATTAACGGCGATGTAAACAATGTGTTGTCCAATAATATAATACAATGATGATTGTACAGTGGGCAAATATTGGGCACAGACTCAGAATTTAACTTTCCTTAAAACTAAGCTCAATGTTTTTATTTTTATTCATTTTTTTCTTCATTTTCCCCCCATTTTTTTAAGGGGGTTGGGGTTGGATGGGGGGCGTGTAGTACTCGTCGAAACATACACATTTATCATAAGCGTACAGCGTGACAGTTTGCAGTTCAGAAACACGCATGAGTTAAGCCACAAGTGTATTCAGTATCTCGGCGGGGCAGCGTGGGTTGCATGAATCGTGTTCGTATAAATAACACAAAATAATGTGTCAAAACTTGTTTTTTGGATTTAGGTCTACGATTTTCAGACTTCAAATCCCCAACGAAATTGACTTGCTGGGTTTTAAACTGCTTGACTCCAAAAACAACTTCAACAACCCGAAAAAGAATTGTGTGTACGTAAATTATTGTAATGATGGGGGCCAGAGGGGTTTTCAAAATCGTGGACCTTGTTAAGATTGTATCGTCTAACAAATTAATCATGGTCGTTTTAGGGATAACAGTTTATCTTTTTCCGAATAAAATAAAACTAGATACTGCGAATAAATAATCAACTGTCGAAGAACAGGTACCTTCGAGTTGGTTACCCGAAGTATATTATTTTAAATTTACCTAGTCGTTTTCATAATCTTGATATTCAACATTATATTCTTGAGGGAAACCCTACGCGAAAGGAGTGGTTCAAGTCTACTTAGAAGGGTCATTCAATATCGTCTGCTTCGTTTGTTTCTCTCTTGCAAGGAAAACTATTTTTGGAATTGAGGGTGGCTGTAACATTTTGTAACCATACTGTTCTGAATCTAGATTCGCCAGACCATTTGTTGTCTAGCACCTTGTAAGAATTCACTGGAACTAACTTATATTAATGTCTACTTGAATTTCTAGCCAAAAAGTCCCGAGCGTCCTGATTTGAAAGGAAAACAATTTAAAGGACGGCTCCTCCCAGGTTGCTGTCTCTGGTTACGCCAATTTGAGAGAACCCTATCCAGAGCAGACTCGGCTTTATTTCCACCGAGAGCAAAAAATCATTGACTTTATTTGAAAAAGAAGGTAGGTATCCTATTTGCTATCATGCATCAATGTACACGTAGAATCAGCGAGCTTCCTTGTAATGTGTAGACGGGCCCAGCTGCGTTTTCTATTGCAACGGTAATGTAATCCAAATGTAATATTGAGAGAGCACAATTATTATCCTGGAGTAAGATGTCGGACAGCGATATCTTGAAGTATGCGCCACTTCAGGCTAACACCCTGGGTGAACTGATCAATGTCAAGCGACGTTATTAATACTAAGAAGCAATAGGCATTCAGCCTGGACACCGCTTCTGGGCATTCTCGTTTTAGTTCTCCATATAAACACTATTTCGGGGTCAGTGATGTTATTTTTATTTTTATTTTTTTTTTTCGGTTTAAATGTTGAGTTTTTCCCCCCTAAGAATATTCGACAAGCTCTGAATGTGGAAAAAAAGTACAATAATAACTTGATGCAGTTTGTACTTCTGAATTCAAGTACTCTTAAAATGTAAAAGAGTGACCCCATCCCCCATCACTCTTGCAAAGAGCCATACGCCGGTAAACTTTTTTTTTTTTTTTTTTTTTTTTTTTTTTTGGGGGGGGGTGAAAAACGGTTATTTTAAACTTGAATCAGAGAGAAGTTCACTCAAGTTTCACTAAAACAAGACTGATGCACAGTGAGTTTCACTCTCAAAAGAACCAGACTGACATCACTCGGGCAAGAGAGTAAAATATTTATTGAGTAGTATACCAGAACGTAACAAAGGTTTGACGGGTTGAATTCTAGCACCTACCACGAAACACTATGACGCCATACCCTCCCCCCCGCCCCCATCGAGTAACCCTTTGTTGCACTCATAAATGGTGTTTTTCTCTCTCTTTCGCAATAACTCTCTCTCCTATAGGTTACGGTAAATCCAATGTTTGTGATTAGACTATCGGCTTGCAGCCAACTGTCAAATAAAATAAACATGATTAAAAAACAAAAGTAGTTTTAAATATCACTCAAAAAATGTGGTATTGAAATTGGCTACCACCACTGGAAGATGGGAGAACCAACCAAACAATCAGGCACGCAACAGAAGTGACGGCCATTACCCATTATGTCAAAAATAAAATTAACGTTGGCAGGACACGTAGTAAAGATGACAGACAGCAGATGGACAATAAGAACCACAGAATGTCAGCCCAGAGGAGGAAACAAGATCCAGAGAAAAGATGGGGGGAGGGTCATATTTAAATGCAGATAGCAGGGAAAACCTGGACTAGAACAGTTGAGGAAACAGCGGCGCAACTAGGGTAAGATTTCAGGTGGACACAAGCGTTGTACCATTTTTAATAGGGAAGGGGGCACTTCCGGCCAATAAAAAATGTCCACTTTTCCTAAACAAGCCCCCTTTTTTCAACGCACCTGTAATGACGTTGACAACTTTTTTTTGTAAGATATTCTGATATGGAAGTAAAAACAAAATACACTGCATGCGTGTAAAGAGAACGAAGAAGAATATAGTTTACATAAAACACTGGCATTACAACATAAAAGCTTACAAAGTGTAACATTTTACTCTGGTATTTATTTATTTACATTGTTTTTGTTTATCTCAGAAGTCCAGATTTCAAATGGGTCGGTCTCAAAGAGGGCATAGGCATCCCCTTAGTTACGCCACTGAAAAAAAAAAAAAAAAAAAAAAAAAAAGTATGGAATAGTCTGAACGAAGGCTATATCCTGCAGTGTATGAACGACGCCTGGGTACAACGTACACTAAGTGAATGTCGTTAGAAGGACTATTTGGTAAAGACCGTGTGCAACTTAGCATAAATTCCTGTTGTTGGATACATGTGATTCAGAATTGGTAGGTGAAAGCGACCACCACAATTTTCAGTTTCTTGTTCAGCGTTCAAAAGCCGGGAAATTGAACTTGATTAAGATATTTTCAGCTGCTGACTATTTTATTTATTTATTTATTTTATTTTATTTTTTTGCATATGGGATTTATTGCTCTCGAGCAGCGCGACTTGGGTAGAAAACGGGTGTTTGGTGGCGCTGTACTAACATACTGACAGGGGTGTATACATAAATGATATGAGATGTTTGTGTGTTCATCCATCCACCCACCCCCATATATTGCTGCGGAAACACTTTCGTGTGATATCTTAGAAGTGTGTTTCTGCTGTACATATACATACACACCGTCTGTGTCAGCTTTGGAGTGTTATGACAGTATGGCAAAACTATTCAGATCAGCAAATGAGGTAACTGAACTTTGCCATGCATGTTTTTTTTTTGTTGCTCCACACGATTCTCCTCAATTGTTTCAGCGGTAAGCGGAAACAAAGTAACACCGAGCCCTCCTTCATAAGCGACACATTCGCTTTACTACTGACACAAATGAAGAGTATTGGGTGGTTGTTCTCACACCATACGAAGCGCCTTGTCCGAATCATGCAAATCGAAAGAGACAATAAAACAGATTATAACTGAATAACGACCCCAACAAATGATTATGAGACGATGACTAAATCGTACGGTACGGCCCCTTTTTTGCTTTTGACGACACGTGTAGGCCTGCATTTAATCACGTTTTGTCACGTTTTTTAACATTGCAAAACAGATTGTCCAAACATTTTCCCCTTATTAAAACAAATTCTTGAAACGAGAAATGTGGAGAAAAACAATAAAATGCATTTACAATTAGGTTTTAAGAGATAACTTGAAAAAGAATAATATAAACAATGATGACACTAAAATAATCACCATAAACCACACAAGCAATTCGGCCGAAATGTGATTTTTGTTGTGACTTTGTATACAATCCCTGGAAAGCCGTTCAATCAGAAGAGGCTGAAAACCCAACCCACGCGCAAAGTTCATCAAGGTATGGGGTTGGATTCGAACCAGGGTCCACATACATGAAAAATAAAGGCAAGGAACCGCTTGGTGAACCTGATCCCTTTGTCTAGTTTCTATAGAACTAGATAATATAATGTCATGAGCATAAACATGATGCTGGCGTACACTGCCATTTATGAAGCCCCATTGTTGCCACTTGACAAGTGCATATATGTTTCACTGAATGAGATGTATTTCACAGCACCGCCACTTATATCTTGCGGCCGCAAGATAATAAGTTGCGGCCGCCACTTATTATCTTACGGCCGCCACTTAGAAAGTAGTGGCCGCAACTTCAAATTCTGTAATTTAAAACAGACATTGGGGCAGGTTGTCCACCAATGGGGCTTCATAGCCATTAAATTGTCCTAAATGTTTCCTTTTTTTTTTTTTTTTTTTTTTTTTTTTTTTTTTTTTACAATGTTACAATTTTATTGATTGATTTATTTTGATTGGGAACAAACGTCGCTTTGAAACAAATTAAAATTGTGTGTTATTTTTTAATTTATTGCTTAAACATTGCAGCCCAAGGCTGGAATGGCATTGCGTGTAATTTGAACGATATTAAAAAGAAAATACAAAAATAAAAAATAAAAAAAATAAACAACAGATAACAAATCAGTCCAAAAGACAATTATGTTTGTATAGAGAGATAAAAACAGACACATACAAAATCCAAGATGGGGGAGTCAGAAGAGAAGAATTGCACCTATCTCCCATTCAACAACTCAGTCTGTTAAAGGTAGATAGCTTGTCCTGAGTCATTTTAGTGATGTACCTGTATGGTTTGAATTTAGGTTGGTTTCTGAGAGACATTGAGAATCTGTACACAGAAGGAGGGATCCACTCAGGGAACTTTGGAGAGATGCGAGCTTTTGTGGCAAAGTATCTGCAAATTTTCTCTTGCCTTATATGAAGAGGTTCAAGTTCCAATTCTATCAAGGAATCTTGGTAAGATGTGGGCCTTGTGCAAAGTATGTATCTGCAGATAGGCTTTTGGATCATCTCTGAGTGAAACCTCGTTCCCAGGGGTGATCGATCTCGCCGCGCCAGTTGTTGGGGGTACCAAGGTTGGCTCGATCAAAACCCCTGTAATTGTGACAAGAAAATCCCCCAAATGTGAGAGATTTTAAATTGGGCCTGTGGCAGATCCACGCCACGCGTCGCTCATATAATGGTATCCCGCAAAAATACATCAAATCATAGAGCAACTGGTACCCTCTCATTCTTCTTTGATTTGTGACCTGTCTCACTGTATGCAATTCAAGGGTGACGTTTGAGGTAGGATAGCGTCAGAAGACTTGCATTTTGACACGCGCGTACTCACTTCGACACGAGTGTACTGAACGCCCTTCAAGTGCTCGAAAGTTTTTAATAAGCGTGCTCGCAATTAAAGCAGTAACTGTTGGGAGCCAATCAGCATTGTTTTTCAGTGCTCTACTACCAGGACGAGACGTATCTATACAGCGCGCTGCCCGTGGTAGCGGTTGCTCTGAGTAAGATCCACATGACATGACATACACAATCAGAAGTTCATAGTCAATGCACCCTGCACCTTTTAATTTTCTCAACATCAACATTTTCGTATTTGCTTTCGCGTGTGTATACTCTCTACCTGGAATTCACTTTTTTAAATTATCCTGGATCGTATCACCAAGAAGTTTTTACTTTACTGAAAACCTCAGTGCGTTGGTAAAAAATGTTCAGTTTAAGAACCAAGAATTAATTTTTTTGCAAAATTTCTGTTGCCATAGCCGGGCAGGGGTTTGTTTTATTTAGTTTTAAAATGGCCACTTCTAAAATACAAATGTTTTTGCTTGTCACTGGCACGATCTATCACCAACTGATCTATTTTCACCAATAGTCATCAACATATGACCATCAATTGTTATCAACATATTTCCATACGATGGTCTGCTATCGTTCAAAGATAATTGCATCATTGACCATACCTATAAATGAATCAGGTCCAACTTTAGTACCCTGTGGCACTACCCCAGTTAAACAAATCCAGTCAGAGTAATCATGGTCTTATTTTTGTTCTTTGTATCCTGTTGGTGAGGAATTAACTCCCACACCACTGCACAAGACCGGGGGGAGGGAAAACAACTTAATAATGTTTTGCTAACGATGTTGTGATCTGTCACGTCAAACGTTGGCATAAGGCCAAGATGGCTGACATTTTGTTAGTTTCTCGTGCAAACTATCTTGCAATTAGTTTTGTAGTATCACTCTTGTTTTTTTTTTTTTTTTTTTTTTTTTTCTTTTTTTTTTTTTTTTTTTTTGGGGGGGGGGGCGCTCTGTTGTGGCTGTATTGTGTTATGTGCTCCGTGTGCCTTATATTTATATTGTATGTTATCTTTGTGAGTTGTACCCAAATGTTTTTTTTCGTCTGTACCAACTTTGTTTGGTATGTGCTTATTTGGGTTAATTTTATTGGTGCCTTTATTGACTTCTATTGACTGTCGAAGCCATCGACTTGGACACGGGCTTGCATCCATGGGGATATATCCCCATAGATGGCATCCATATATCCTATCGAACATCTGCTGTGGAATTACATGTTACCTTCCTCGTGCACCCTTTGCTCATGGTCTCAGCATTATTCCGTTTTTGTTTTTGTTTTTGTTTTGTTTTTTCCATTACCACCCCCCCCCCTACACACACACACTTTTCACAGCAAGTTTACGCCACTGCTTGTATTATCGATTATATCACTATGCTTCGGTTTACTCGTTACTGTCAAACGGGGGCGCTATGCAAAATGAACTACACCAACATAAAGATAAAACATAAAATATGCCGCTGTTAAAGTTCGGAGCATAAAGGTGTTGTGGTGACGTATGGGGTAGTTGTACCACGCACGCAAAAAAGGGAACTCTGGGGACGGATGGTGTTCCTAATAGTGGCACAATTAAATAAGAGTTCTTTGGAAAGTTAGTAAAGAAACTTACCTTCTCCAAAAGATGCGGCCGTGCCGCGCCTTATGCTTACGTGCTTCCGCAATTAGATCACCGTGTAATGATTATGGTTACATGTTGTTAATGGTTGGAATGTTTTCGCATTTTCACCGTTGTATTCACTCAACAGGACGGTATCATCGACCGGGGCCTTTGTTCAAGAAGAAGAAGAAAATCAATACTGTTAGTAGGCCTTTTGTTCCAAGATAGTTTCATTTAGTATCGTATTATATTTGTTTGTCGAGAGTGGTGACAATAACCTGTCAACGGTCCTATGAAGTTGATTTACCCCCCAGTTTAACTATAAAGTTTGACCATATTAACCCTATCAGGACCTTGAGTTGTACGACCGATTTTGATGAAACTTGGCAAGAAATGTTCATTTCACCGAGTTTTACATGGTAACAAGAATTTTCCAAAAATCGTCGCTAAAGGGTGTTTTGACTCGTTTTTGATAAGCAAAGGTTTGGAGAAAAATCGTGGTTTCCCCAAAACTTATGTACCTTTGTCCAAAAGTTGTTAAACTTTGCTTTTTTCGCAAAAAAAATAAACTTATAAATAAATAAATAAACGAGACAAAAACAATAATTATTAGGGATGCAACACGCGACCCCAACGGGGAAATTCGTGACGTAGGTGTCGGTCGTGCGCAGCGATCCGTATGTGTGGATCTGATACGTTATTCAAACTTATGCAAACTTAATGCGCTTACTTTCTTTGGACATTGTTTTAATTTTGTTATTCAGAAAATGTCATTGAGGTCTATCGTTGCTGGTTGCAACACTATTCAAGGTGGTTTCAATCTACACATATTCCCATCAGATCTAAAATACCGGCTAATTTGGACGGCTGCAGGGAAGCATACCGGAACATAACGTCACGGTAGCGCAGCACCGTGCGTTATCAAAACGGATAGTATACATTTTGAGGGATAAATAATTAAAAAGTAATAACTCATTACAACTCATAAAATGGTAAGTATTAATTTGTATTAATATCAAATCATATTTGTTTAGCATAAACAATGTAATGTGGAAAAAAATACCACCTGTGTTTTTCATGCCAAGGAACTATTTTTGTTTTAATTATTCCCTGTATGCGTTAAACATTTTAAATGTTGATCACTTTAATCCTAAAAAAAAAAAAGAAAAAAAAAAAAAAAAAAAAAGGAACTCAATAAGCCTATTCACAGTTACGTCATTGAAGTTGGTGATGGTGGATGCTTACACAATGGCACAACTTATTAATACGCCAACATATTGTCACCTCGATTGGTGGCGCTATACAGACATTGTCGGTTAACCGGGTCCACCACACTAACTAAGCTGCCCATGACATCACTGGACGGGTAAATTGACCAGACTCCATTCTTTGAAGAAGGAGATAAAACATGTCTTACGTTTTTCAGAAAAACAAACAAACAAATAAATAAATAGAGGCATTTTATTTAGAGGGCTGTGCCCAAATTGCTTCAGGGGGCACAGTAAAGGACAATATTTTGTATTAACCCATCGGCGTGTAATTTTTTCTTTATTGTTGGTGAATAGCGCACCCTCACGGTTACCCATGTCCATTGACGCTCACTGCATTGCACCTGCGAGGGCGCTGTTTGCTCAAGATCGCCAAAGTTAAAACGGCGAATGCTGAGCTCAATAGTGCACCACACATTATGAAAAGCACGCGAATAACGTGTGAATCCAAAACTGTGTTTATGTAAATGAATATTGTGCCCCTTGGGTCGATTACTGCCAAGCTGGAGCATTTTGTGTATACTGTGTAGACTCCTAATGTACCATTTTGTTTGCTGAAGAGAGTGGGGGCTTTTTCCTAAGATGATGTCTGGTCAGTTCAGGGCTGGTTTTCATATTTTTGGATGACCAGAGGACAAAAACATCAACGGCCAATCTTTTACAAACATGACCAGAACAAACGTGTTGTTGTCAGTAGTTGTATTATTGTTTTGATTTCAAGTGGCTTAATTAAAGCCTTTTTGTTAATGATTGAGTTGTTTTATTGTAATTATCATTATTATTATCTGTATTACTTTATGTGTTTTAGTTTTAGTTTTGGTTGATGTGGGAAGCTTATTAATTGCTGTGAACCCTCCAGAGTCGTCTGTGTCTGTATGCACACCCTCTATCTTAGCTGGTGAGTATAACTAAAAGGTAACGTGGGCACGAATTGCCTCAAACAAGTTACGCACCGATGCACATACCCGGCATTCTCCTGGTAATTTCTTCGCTCAAGATGCGGAAGCTCTAAAATTTACTTAATTTGTGTATAAATTGAGGAGTAACTAAATGTGTCAAGTTTGTGTATTTGAGTATAGTTACCCATTCAAAGCTCCACCCCAGCCACGCACCATTTCTCCAAAGAATGAAACTATCTTACGGACATTATTATTATTATTATTTGTTTTTCTTCACTTTTTTATTCCCACCTTCTGCCTTCCAAGTAATACTTTTTAAAGCTTACCCGTTAAACATAGGTGTCGTGTCACCACAATGGCAATGTGCATTTTCCTCATCAGAAATGAAACATGATACGTGTTTCATCGTGGAAGAAGATCCAACACCCTCAAACTGGTATGGTACCTTGTGAGGTTTGTTGCACTACTTTACACTCAGTACGGCGGTAGAAATACACCTCCATGCACAGCAAGCAATGAGCTAATGTTTTGTATGGAGCTCCGTTTCCCAACTATTAGCTAGTTAAAAGATTTATCTTACAGGTCTGACCACCCTCTCCACTCAATGTGCATAGGAAGTTAGCATTTGAGGTCCATGGAAAGAACATTGTTTCATCCACTGTTTTCTTTTTGACGCTATTATAGACGTATCAACACACTTACGTACGAGCATGTGAAGTCAGTACGTTGCTTGAGGTCGAAATAAAGGACGGCATAGCTCAAATTCCCCAACTGAGTCCCTATCTGTTTATAAAGACACCTTTGGACCCACCTGCGCTTCAGCTGCATGACACGACTTACTGATGATCGTGTCCAATTGACCGGTCCATAGGAATGTCTTATTAAAATGGCAATTGTCACCATTATAGGACGGTAAACGCAGAACATGTTGTCTTTTCTTTTGTGTGCAGACTTGACGCTTGATTGCCGTCGCAAGCAACGCCTACATATAGCACCCCAAATTTGCTCATAAAGTGCCCCCGGGCCCTTTTCCCAACTTAAATATAATCGCACTGACAATCAATCAAAGCAAGAAACAAATTGGAAATGCAAGTTCTCATCATGGGGTGAAAAGAAGAAGAAAAACAAAGAAAAAAGAAAAAGAAAACATGTATGTTGGAATGGTAGACCCCGCAGACAGGATGGGCAACTTTTGAGACGCTGGCGGCAGCAGACACAACGGTCCCTTTTGACTGTTCTGATCATGCGCGCACATGCCTAGTATTGCATACATAGTTCTGAGCATGCGTACTACTGGTGAGAACTGTAGAAAAGGACCGTCCAGATTATCAAATTGTCACGCTTTATAGGTCCCCCACATAGATTATAAACTATGTTATTTGGTTTGCTGTTAGTAAAACCATGTGATTATATCTACTTTGCTATATAAAGTAGATCGTTCTTGTGAGAACTTGTGTTGCTATTATTCTACCACCGCGGAGAAGATTTCAGATTTCGGGAGAAAACTTAGTTCTGAAAAGAATTGTCCTGCTTCTTAAGTACTACCTTGGGAGGAAGGGAATCGGCCGGGCCTACTACTACTACTACTTTCGCTCAGAGGATCCAGGAAATCTCTGATGCGACGTGTGTACCAGTGCTTCCCAATATGACATGGTCTAAATCAGCAGAGTGTTTGACTGTGGTAGATTTGTCATCTTCCGTGGGCTAACTCCACTGACTTCCCACAGTCTACTGATATGCCCCAGTACACAGTTCATCCACACGCTATGGGCAGCCCGCACAATGCCTCTGAGCACACCAACCACAGCTCTTATTTCAGAGCAGTGCTGACTCTATACCAAAACCTCTGAATTCCTATAAAGGGACCAGTATCTCAAACACTCTTCAGTCTTCTGACGAATACTAGAGCAAGTTAGTCGAAACGTTGAGACCAAATAATAAACTCACTCCTCGTGAAGTTAGCCGGTAAGTCCCCTCGATCCACTAATCGGAAGTACAAAAGCGTGACAATTTGAGACTTTTTGACGGTCCTTTTCTACAGTGCTCACAACATTATTGTTAATATTTTTATTTTTTTTTTAGGAAGGAAGGACGAGAGGAATGAAGAAACGGAGGAAGAAATGAAGGGAGGACGGAAAGAAGTATTGAAACTAAGAAGGAATACAGTTAGAAAAAGAAACACAGACACGTACCAAGTCATAATGCGCATCATAAGGAAATGCGAAATGTGATTTAATAAACTTATATGAGCCTCAGGGTTTGGTTAGGGTCTATTTTCAGAAATTAATTGGTTGTTCTTTTGAAAGTAAGGAAACAAATGATTGAGTCGTAGTTCGTTACTGGAGAGCTGATTTGCACTACTGCGCATTATAAAAGCTAATACTATTAAGTCTGAGCGGGGGTGACAAGCAATTGAATGAAAACAGCTATAGCTTAATGTGTATTTCCTCCTTTATTAGCTTTTACTGATACAAAAAAAAAATATATATGAAATGCAGCTTATTTTATTGTTTCTGATATTGTACACTCCATGTATGATACATCATAAAATGTAATAACAGTTTGGCAAATTGGATTTGTGTTTGCAATTTAATGTAAATAATGAATTGGAACTGTACATCCAACCTACGATCCTCCGGCTGCATTACAGGCCACCAGTTCTCAGTTAGAGTGCACGCCTCGTGCTCAAAATTGTAGCTTTGGACGACAAACGTTATATAAATTAATTGAATTCTTTCGAATGTTTTTGGTTTGTTTTTCTCGGGTGTATTGATTTATTTATTGTTATTATTTTGTCAGGCATAAGATCATATTTTCGAATCGTATTTTACTTTCGTCGAGGTTTTTATTTGCAATATTGTTGTAAGTTTGCCTTTTTGCCATCATCTAAACTCTCAATAGTTCATTTTGAGCGGTCGATCGCAGGAAATACAGTGTCTTAAAAACACACAAACAGCACGTCAAATCAAAGTCTATGCTCTAACTTCTAGATGCAAACTACATGATGTCACTGATGCGTAATTTGTACATGATGTGGTGATTCTGCGACGCACGTAATTCACGTTTTTGTTCAAATCCAGGTGAAAGGTAAAAATGCAAACCAGAAAACAGTCTTAGAAATACACCTACGTTGCACTAATTCTTATAAAATACAAGTTGAATTTAGTGTTTACGGCTTTTGGTGACGAGATTGATGATTTAGTGGTCGTCTCCTAGTTATAGGTATTGTACACGCTACAAGTCTGCAAAGACCGTCAACTTGAATAGCGCCCTCCCGCGACAGTTCACAGGACAATGATTTATAACACTTGTCTGTCGCAAGAACTTCGGTCTTAAAAACATACACAATACCTCAAATCGAAGCAGATGTTTATTAACCCTATCAGGACCGGTGTGTGTGTGTGTGGGGGGGGGGGGGCACAATGTGCACCCCTACCAATTTGTTTCCCGTATTTATTATTTGTTTTTCAATGCTTAGTCCGATCACCGTAACATTTTCTGACTTTTCCCAAAATACATCTAGGATCATGTTAGCAAAAAATAATTGTCACTGGGGGTTAGCTGTTGCCGTGCCAACCATTGTTTGATTTTGTGTATTCAGCCTGTAATTAGGGGTCAAATTATATCAAGTTTTTTTTAACAATAGAATATTTTCAACAAGCTAATTTCTAACTTTTCAGACCCACAAAACATTTAGATTTGTCAACCAATCCTTGTTTGTCCCTGGGCCCTTGGCGGCGGCCATTTTGACTTTTAAGTGAAAAAAAAAAACGCAAAAAAAAATATATATATATAAATAAATAAATAAAAATAAATTAATAAATAAATAATAAATCAATAACAAATACAATTCCACCCCCCAAAGTTGGGATAACCTAATAGATTATAACGCCCCAAAGGTGACTCCAGTTACTAGTACAAAGTACATTGATCTTGTTAAAATGTACACATTTTCAAAGCATTCGGACGAAAAATACAGAAGTTATGGGGAAAACACGGTGTTTGACCAAAAATGGGCAAAAACACAGTCAAAAGTGCCCTCTTGTGACAATAGTTTGACATTTTTTTAAGTCATCGTGTAGAACTTGGTGAAATAAACAGTTTTTGCAAGTTTCATCAAAATCGGTCGAACAGCCGTTCGACCGATTTTGAGAAACTTGCCATAAATGTTCATTTCACCAAGTTCTACATAATGACTTAAACACAATAATTCATGATACATTGCAGTATTGTAGTCCAGTACTTTTTGCCCGAGAAGTAGGCCGATTTTTAGCACTCAAAAACGAGTAATTGGTCTATCCAGTACAAGTATCCGAGTACAGAGTTGTTTCATATCCTAGTATTAAGTCGTATAGCTGAGTACTAAGATTTCCAAGTGCGAATACGAGAATTTTAAAAACCAAAATTGCAAACCGGACTAAAAAATACTTTATTTGTGTCCAGCTCATCTTGATTGATATTTCTTTCACACATAACAATGATACATCAGTATCTTGACCACGTGTATTTGAATTCGATTCAGAGTACATTCTTAGTCGAGTATCAACTAGGTGATTTCGAGTACAAAGTCTATGCAAGTCGTGTATTGAGAGCGGACTTCGAGTATGACAACATTGTTAGCTGAGTGCTAGCACGAGTAGTACTCGAATAAGGGTACTGAATACCGAATACTAGAACACTGAATGAAGTTTGATCACGAGTGTTTTACGCCCGTTTTTATTATTATCTTTTTATTGTGTTTATTGACTATATTTTGTAATTATTTCTGTTCGCTTCCGGATAAAGTTCAACTCGACCCTGTCAAGGCAATGTTACCGTGTGTCAGTAGAAAGTTATGTACACTTGGTATCGGTGCCTTCACTGGAGGGTGCGTTTCAAGTAGTTTTAACTGTCCAATGCAAAAAATAAGCCTGAATAAACAATTAATATAATTACTATTATCAGCTCAAAGTTGTTAAACTGTTGTTTCTAGCATCGGCTGCATGCCCATTGACCAACTTGGGATGTTCAGCTTAGAGGCAAAACTGCATTCACGGATTAAAATAATAAACCACTTATGCTGTGATTCAGATGAAGAGAGTTGTTGTCTTCTTGCAGTCCTTCTCAACCCTCCAACACGTTCTGAACTATGAGACAAACCCCTGCTCCTTCGAACAAACCCATCATCTCACCTCACAGGTATCCCCATACCCGCATGATGTTCGACAATGACCCCACACCTCACATTCACCCCCCCCCCCCACCCACCCACACACACACACACACCCACACAGTCTTTTTAACACCGAGTTGTGGGGACTCCCTATTGTTAATTCTATTGTTCCTGTACTGAAGCAATCTCCATTGGTTTTGTACACAAATGGCGTCCGAGGACCCATGAAAACAAAGAACTGACTAGTGAGGACCTATTGTCCCTATTGTAAAATGTCCTCGGAGCATATGGTCAAACATGCCCACACACACACACACACACACACACTCAACCCCTACGACACACACATTGCATACCCTCCGACCCGACCTATATCGTGATACACCTTTCTATTGTTGGAAAAAAAAAAAAAAAAAAAAAAAAAAATCCCAATGGTTGGCTATGGACGGCCACATGTAGTAAAACATTCTAGTCTTGTTTACAGACGTTGTGGCCAAATTCAACATTCTTGCAAACTTTTTATTTAATAAAATACATCCCACTATACTTTTTTTATTTCTTTTTTTATTATTTATTTGTTCATTTTTTTTATCACTTTTGCAAACTTCGTTATCTATTGTTGCTTCGAATTGATGGCTCACGTTTCTCCATCTAGGTTGGCAAAAACTCGGGCTGTGACGTTGCAATATAACGGTCTGCTTGCCCCTCGTTGTGGCTTCGTGTCGAAGTGTTACAGTCACGTTTTCAACTGTGCATGGTTGTAAAAAATAATGTGGATTAGCTTTATGTGTCAAATTGGATCTTGAATGTATTTTAACGTGTAGGAACAGATACTTTCATTACTTCGGCAAATTTACTTGTAATTATTGTTTCGGACAGTTAGCAAACAAATTGCTTCGATGGTTCTACACCCTTTCCCTTCTTTCTATATTATTTTACGCTATCGATAGTGGTGATCAAACGAAGCACTCGCTCACTCCCTAACGAGACACTTTGGCAGAACATTTTATCATTATTATTTCAAACAAACGTTCGCTAAAATAAAAGTGCTTTACATAATTTGATGAAATCATCTGAAAGAATTGTTGAATTGTAAAAAAAAAAAAAAAAAAAAAAAAAAATGAGCTCAGCTAAATCGTTTGAACAATAGAGTAAAATGTTCGAAAAAAGTAAAATCGAAAATACTTCACCAACCATTACTTGAACGAGCTTGACGTTTTAGTAGACCATGCACAAAAACTCACACCTGCACCCTACACCGTCTCTTCCCAAGTTCCATATAACATTAATTTATTTTCACAAGTATCATTATGCAGATCAACTTTGCTCATGTCAATTTAATGCGTGTACAAAAATACTTCACACACAATCATTCTCAATGGTACATTGATGACCATAATTTTATACAGTTCTTATACAGTGCTTTTCACACCCGAAGGGCGTCCCACAGAGCTGTCGTTTTTGTTTTCTTCTTCTCGTTCTTGTTTTTTTTTTTTTTTTTTTTTTTTTTTTTTAGAGCTATGTCTCGAATTATAAGACCCAACTTACATGTATATTTATTTATTCAACACTTTGTTTCGGTTTAACGGTTTGATGTGGCGAAAAATTGAAAGCAGTCAACAATACCATCGGAAACAACAGGGTGCACTTTATTTCACGATACGTGTCCAGGTTCTTTTCTGTACGTTAAATAGTTAAGTCATAGGAAACTTGTTTCGCTCGAATCCACGTATACACAAAATGAATTTCTTTCAATTTTTATCGCACTTGACCACTAAGGGCAGTAAAAAAAAAAAAAAAAAAAAAAAACTGAATAAAAAGATAAAATATAAACCTCCCTTTGACCGAAAGTGTACGTGTTAAACTAGTAAGTTTGAAATATGTATCACTTTCTTCGTGTCTGCTAGTAAATGCAGTCTATTATCTACACCCCGAGGGTTAAATTGAACCCTCTGGCTTCGCTATAGGCGCCATTCATCTCCTCGGGTGCAGAAGGAAATAGAACAGTAAACAAGGAAATTGCTTGGAAGTAGTCGAGAATCAGACAGGAAACAAAATATAAAGTAAGGATAAGGCCAGAATAAAACAATAACAGGAGGTTGCACCCCAAGCAGGAGAAGCAAGACAACAGTCGATACAGAAGAGGTACTACTGGTTTTAAAACTGCAATATGTTCATTTTTTCGGCATTTGTATTAATTACATTGGCATTAGCATGGCATTTTAAATAATGTTTCATTTGTTTATGTGCATTGTTTTTTGGAAGATTATAACCACGATCCAAATCAATCTGTGAATAAGTCACGTTGTTACACACCATTTTTGCCTTCGAGAATGTCGAACCATTACGCCCGACACAATGTGTCCGACGAACAATTGTGTCCTAGCCATTCTGCCGACAAACTAGTATATGTCCGACTCATTGTGTATGAAAAACCATAATGTCCGACCCAATATGTCCAAATCATTATGTCCGACGAATCATTATGTCCAACCAATTACATTTGACGGACTATTTTGTCTCACCCATAATGTCCTTTAGGAACGATTTCGTCGGATCAATTACGTCCGGCGTACCATTATGTCCGATTCATTAATACGTCTGATGAACCGTTATGCCCGACGGAAAACTTATTTATCAGAGCCGTATTATAGCACATACCGTTCAGTTTCGGGGGAGACTTTTTGAAATGTATTTGTTTTCACAATTCTCACCAGTAGTACGTATGCTCAGAACTACACGTGCAAGACTGGACATGTGTGCGTGTTCTTAAAACTGGCAAAATAGACCGTTGTGTCTGCTGCCGCCAGCGTCTCAAAAGTCGCTCATTACCGTACGAAAAAGTTTTGTGTTGGAACGTTATCCTCTATCAGTGATGAGGATAAGAAAGACGATGTTTTAGTCTTAGTGCGATTTAGTGAGATGGTCAGTTTTCCTTTAAGTTATCAATATTACACCAGCGTCTCTTTGACTGACCCATTTTACCGCATCCATTAAATGGTTTGTAAATATGTATTTGAACATTGATATGCTGCCAAGTACGGATTTGGGGTGAACAAAATCTCGAGCAAGACATTAAAGGAAGGATTAAGTGCATACTTAATCAGGTTTATGGAACACGGGACTTCTGCGTTCATCCCTTACTGCGTTGTTTACAAACAGAAATACAACGTGCAGCTTGGTTTTGCAATGCGATCCCTGAGTCTCCAGGGTCGGTCCGTGGTTGGTGTTCATTGGCTCTAGTGAACGGCGTCCAACGCTGTCGCCTCTGATTGGGGGAAAGTTCCCTACATACTAACAGCATTGTCCGTGCGCCTAACTCACAGAGTTAGCTTCGCCATTATTGTAACAACAAGCGAATGAGAAAATACAGTTACTTGCGCCTCTTGCTTTTCGTCACAGTGAGGCCAGCCTTCGGCTTGTTGTTTTTAACAGCACTATAATCACGTTGTAAAATTTTTGTTCAACGACTCTTCCGAGGTGAGTTTTGTCGCCTTTTAATGAACATTTGAGTAAAAAGGGCTTTCTGAATGCTTTAGTCGTTGACAGTTACACTACACAGGCTTAACCCTATCAGGAGGGGGGGGGGGGCACAATGTGCCCCCCCCCCTACCAAACTTTTTCCTGTAACTTTTAAACGCTACATTCGATCGCCACCAAATTTTCTGACTTTACTTGAAAATTATCTAGGGTCATTTTGTCAAAATACGATTGTTATTGGAGGTCAGTGGTTGCCATGGCAACCGTTTGTTTGAACCCATATTACTCGTTTTTTGTGATTTTTTGTGATTTTGGGGCATTTTTTTGCAAAATGTTATGTTTTTAAGTATTTTTAGTGGCCAACAGTGATACCGAAATGTCACATGATAGTTTGAGATGCATTGTGGGAATCCAAAATGGCCGCCATTTTGGCGGCCATCTTGGATTTTGTAATTTTAGCTGTTTTTTAGGGGTTCGAACTTTGCAAAATTTTGTATCTATGGAATATTTTCAACATTATAATTTTGAACTTTTGAGGTCTAGAAATACTATAGAGTTGTTAGTTAGGCCTCATAAATGCACACTCGGACCCTAAAAGGACTGTTTACATCGATTTTTAAGTGGAAAAATGTAAAAACGTGATTTTTCCCCAAAAATTACATAAAACAGCTTGTTTAGCGCCCTCAACGGTAACTCTGGTAAAGAAAAAGGTGTTTATGTTCTTGAGGATGTCAAGAAAGACAAATTTGCAAAGTTTTACAGAATTCTGGCAAAAAATATGGAAATTATGGGAAAAATACGATTTTTGACCAAAAATGGGCAAAAAAAACTACAAAAATTACTTTTAATGCAAGTTTTTTGAATTTTTTTTTGCACCATCATGTAGAACTTGGTGAAATACACATTTGTGGCAAGTTTCATAAAAATCGGCCCAAGTAGGGTTAAGTTTAAGTTACTTAGGCTAACGTGTGGGGTGTGTAGTGCAGTATGGCGTTGCATATGTCTCCTCATGCGACACATTACAAAGTTGCCCTTGTTGGTCATTCCTTCGTCAGTAGGCTTAGGGATAATATAAGGGTTCAAAACGATCCTTCATTTAAAGTTAATTTTGGTTTAGAGGATGTGGATGTTCAATATGTTTGTCGGGGAGGTTGGAAAATATGCAACATTCAGGATAACATCTCGAAAGTTGTAGGGCAAGCCCCCGATATTGTGATTTTACAATGCGGCACCAATGATTTATGTTCATGTCGCAGTCCACTGTCAATAGTGAATTCATTGCTTGACACGGCGTCAAGAATTCGGCTCGTCACCGGAGCTCAAACAGTTTTTATTTGTCAAATTTTACACAGAAGTAAGGTCGGGAAGAACTACATTAGGTCTCCGGGGGAGTTGGAAACATTCAACAAAAAAGTTGATCAGGCTAATTCTATGTTAAAGAATCTGTGTGCAGAACACCAGGGTGTTAAGTTTTGGAAACATAAAGGTTTGTCTCGGTCATGGGACACTTTATTCTGCTCTGATGGGGTCCATCTTTCTCCGAGGGGACAGTTCAAATACTATAAGTCCTTTCGTGGGGCAATACTTTTTGGCATGAGGCACTAAATTTTTGTTTGTGTCGAGTCGGTTCGACTGTTTATAGGCCTTTTTTGGCTATGTGGGTGTCTTTTAAGTTTTTTTTTTTTCTTTTGTAGTAACTGTGGAGATTAGACAGTGAGCGATCCGTCATTCCTTTTACTGGCCCAGTATGATTTTGTTTGGTTATAGTTGTTTTTCTTTCCACCATTTTGTTTGGGAGAAAAAAAAAAAAAAAAAAAAAAAAAAAAAAATGAGCAAAACAAATTGCTATGACCGGGGAGCCCTTACAGTTGTGTTCAACTAGGTTCCAGGTTTGCCGTTGTTTTGGAATCGCGAGATCAAAACTAACTGTTTTACTCATTTCTAAAAAAAAAAAAAACAATACAAAAAAATAAAAAAATAAGGCAAACCTGTTTCAAGGAAAGTCGACCGCAATGACCATGTTTATTCCGTGCAAGATATGCGCAAATCTGTGATCGGGTTTGTTCTCAGTCTTCGAAATGGTGTCCACACCCTATTTACAGTTCGCCATTAATGTAAAATCAAAGGTACCAAGTTAAAGTCTCAAGGTTGTCATAGTATCAGTGTATCCACTTTCAAATAATATTTGTTTTGTTGCGACCCTTTAGGATTACTTTTCCCTAAAACATATGCTCAAACTATAGCTTATGTTTAAGAGCAAAATGTTAAGAGCAATCATATCAAGGGGGCTGGTAGGCACTGAAAGAGTTTACGATATTTCTATTAATAGCTTTAATGTATGGTTAGGTTACTAATGATACTTATAACATTGAGAAATAAGTACAGCAAGGGATGATAGCCTACACCTTATCGATTGCCAGCAATCCAGTTTCATCACTTGTATAAACGCTTTTTTTCACAATTGGCGACGGTAAAAGCGTTTATGTAATAATGTTCCCAAATGTCTGGAATTAAATACGCCGAGCTGTCGATAAGGAAGAATAAACCAATTCCTAACGATACAGAATAACAGTACTACCCCATCTCAAACTGAATAGCCGTCGTTGATCAGCAACCCTAATAGCCTATATGATATCAGTGGGTGATATCAACAGACGTTATCATGCTCCGAGTAAAACACCCTGGAGGGCGCAGATATTATGGAATACCGTCTGCACCGGAGGTAAAGGCGGGGATGAGGGGAGAAGCTGTTGTCCTCTTCTAGCCATAAGCAACCGCTAAGATGTTATCCCATTTTGCAAAGATGAGATCCAGAAACACCGCGGCTGCAATTTAATTAACGATAGCAAACAATGTTTTCCCATCTTGTTTCTTTTTACCCCTCTCCCTCTCTCTCTCTCTCTCTCTCTCTCTCCCTCGCTCTCTTTCTCCACCACCTTCTTTCCTTCTTTCTGTCCTCTTTCCAATAGCTATAGCCTCTGCTATAATGCTACAGGCCATACCATAACAACAAGATCAAACCTTTCTGGGTTTCATTTACGATATATACTGTGCTTAATATACTCCCTTCATAGGCCATTTCAATTGATAAAATTGAACCTCGCTACCTCGGGCGTCTTACCTTTTCCTTTCTTTTTCTTTTTTTTTTAATAGAACATGTATCCGACAGCTGACACATTCTCGTTCGCAATTAAAGGTTTATTCCTGCGCCCGCTGTTCCGGCACGTACGTTAATTGTGCACATGCCTAAGGGGAACCGACCCACGGTTGACGATGCAAATAATTACTGTTGCATTATTCTTCTAACGATATTTCTGTCACACCTTCATTTTCGAAAAAAAAAAAAAATGTTAAATCTTGCTGCTGGTGATGAGACGAACATAAATTCCTTGCTTACCTGAACAGCAGGTTCACATCATAGTAGCTTAGTATTGACTTATAATATATAGCGGGAAGAAAGCAATACGTGTACAGGTTTGTGGTCCAATTCTTCTCAAAATGTAACGCCCAATGTTAACTTAATGTTAGCCATTGAGAAGGGATAAATCAATTGTTGATTTATGGTTATTTCTTAAAAGCACTTATGTTGATACTTATATGGAAAGAGCCATGTAAATAGGTCAAAAACTGTCTTATATAGAAGGGGCATTGTGCCCCCCCCCCCCCCCCCATTCCCCTGAACCGCCCCGCCCAGAAAGGCCCGGTCCTGGTATGGTTACTCTAAAAGCTTGCTGTAAAAAAGAGCATTGGTTCCATTATAGTTTGGAATTTCAATTGCTGTCAGTAAATTTGGCACCGTAAGGATGGCCCCACCCCTCATAAGTTTAGGTCATCCCTAGAACCGGGGGGGGGGGCGGCACGTGCCCCCACCATATTTTTGTCCGCATCTTTTTAATGCCTGGTCCGAACGTCGCGAAGTCTGCCTTTTCCAAAACATATATAGTGATGTTTGCGAACAAATAATTGAAACCGGGGTTATCTGTTTCCATGGCAACCTTTTTTTATGTGACCTGTAATGTATTTTACGACCTTTAATGTATTTTCATTGGTTTTATTTTTTACTTATGAATGTAGTTTCCACTTGTTTTCGAATGCCGGAAAAGTGACAGTGATGAGTAAAGTGAAAGTGTGAAATGCTTTTTGGAATTCAAAATGGAATATTTCCAACAGACAAATTTCTTACTTTCCATGCAATATACATAGTGTCAACCAAGCCTGACCATTACTCCCTGGGCCCTGGGCCGCGGCCATGATGATTTTTATGTGGTAGAATGATGCAATCGTGTAGATCATGTTAAAATGAAAAAGTTGCCAAGGTTGCCAATATTTGAATAAATAATACAACATAGTGTGGGGAATAACGCGAATTTTGACCAAAAGTCGGCAAAAGACACTCAAAAACTAAATATAGCGGCAATTTTCGGAAATTTGTAGACGTCTTCATGTAGTACTCCTTAACAATTAACATTGTGGTATGTTTCATGAAAATCGGTCATTAACTTTGGAAAAGATACGGAGCCTCCCCCTCACCCTCCCGCCCCTTCCCCGCAAAAATAATAATAATAAATAAATAGATAGATAGATAGATAGATAGATAGATAGATAGATAGATAGATAGATAGATAGATAGATAGATAGATAGATAGATAGATAGATAGATAGATAGATAGATATATAGATAGATAGATAGATAGATAGATAGCTAGATAGATAGCTAGATAGATAGATAGATAGATAGATAGATAGATAGATAGATAGATAGATAGATAGATAGATAGATAGATAGATAGATAGATAGATAGATAGATAGATAGATAGATAAATAAATAAATAAATGAATTTTATTTTTGTGCTAGTGTTTTTGTCATGTTTTTTCTTCTTACAAAAGAAGGTGTTGTAATTTTCCTATAATTGTTTTAACCTTCATACATGTATTGTACTTCATTATGTGCATTGAAATTTGAAAAAAAAATGAAGCTGTATAGCTTCAATGCAAAAGAAAAAAAAAATAAATAAAAGTAAAAAAAAAAGCGTTCTGATGAGGTTAACAATAAGTATGTTGAGACGCTTTGAATATATCATTTTTCTCTATCTGTTAAGACATTCGACTGTAAAGTATGAGCCAGCTTATCTTTAACTATTATGCTAACAATGAATTGTTTACATATGTAATATTCTGTTGGTTTGGTGTCCAAAAAGGTCAGCGCCAACATGACTTTAATCAAATTGAGGAAGGCGGTTTGAAAGAAATCACATAGGCTCACTGACATGAAAAGAAACCAAACAAAACTAAGTGTTTGATTCGGATTGGGTTGGGGGGGGGGGTGGATGAGAGAAGAAGAGAAAGAAGAAAAAAAGAGCGACGACTGCAATACATTAAGGTATTTGCAGGGTTTTCTGTCTAGTTGTACGATATTATTGATGAGACATCTCGTCTCTCGGGTTTCTTAAATATTGATTCAAATCGTCCAGCCTTAATAGTCAGCGTAGATGAGGGACAGGTGGGGACAATTGGTAGTCAAGAAATAATTTCCTAACGGTCATTATGTTGACGTTCCGTCTGAACTTGGAACAGCTCTGGAAAGAGTAAAGACCCGAGGACTTGTACGTTTACCTTTGCTGGGGTCAACCTCGTGGAACATTAAACCGCTACAATAAAAAAAGCAATCCTCACGGACCAGTTGCGAGTTAGTTTCTGGGGCGATGTCGTTCAACTACAGCCTCGTTGACTATACTCGGTGGAAAGGAAAATGTTTATACAATCGATATTCAACTCCCTCATTTCCGTCAGAGTGGAAAACTTATTAAAGACTACGGTACAGCCTGATCATCCTTCAACTTTTGTAATTGTAACATGGTTCAGATGTTGATTCATTTAATTAAGTTCTTCGCATATTCGATTGTCTCGCTAAGGTTATGGTCACATTCAAGCCCCCCCCCCCCCCCTGTTCTAAATCGCAAAGAGCAAGGAAGTAACATCGGAAGTAGCACTGAAAGAAATGAAGCGAACAAAAACAAATCACACAAGACAATAATACATGAATCTTTAGTTTAATAGAGACAATCAAACGAAACACAGATAATGAACATAAAATTTATCAATAGAAAAAAATCATGCACAACCAGCAACTGTTAAACAGTTTATGATTTGTTTATTGTTATAATCAACGCTCAAGCCGATTTTATTAAAGGAAAAAATAATCCAAATGTTCAAATGTTATTTCAACAGGGTGATAAACGTTGTTAACTTTCAAATGAATAATCGAAAGAAATACATCTATCAACGAATAGTAATTAACCGATTAATAAATAAATAAATACATACATATATATTTTACAAAAACAAAAAAAACTATAAATAAATAATAATAAAACAAAAAAAATCATTCAAAAATAATAAAAATGACCTCCGAGCGCTGCCTGCTCACTTTAAGCTGGATGTCTTGCGACACAGAGACAAGATACAGGCAAAATGTAATTTAGCTGACTTCTGGGTACCAGCAGCGTATGTACACATTTTGTTTTTTACGTTAGATGGTCGGCCAGGATAATCTTAAACAAAAACAAAAACATGTATCCATCTGCAAGGTCAAAACGCAATTTATTAATTTATTTAGTTTCAAAATAACATTATTTTGCTCTTTTTAAATTCCATTCGCTGAAAACTAATCATTCGCTAGCAAAACATTATACATAAAGTAATTTGCTAAATGAATAAACACATTTGCTAAATGAATAAAAGAAAACCGCTGACGATTAAGTGTTCACATTGAAAATAAAACACTATTTTTACATTATGCGAACATCCACATGTAGCACAGAAGATAATTTGTAACCGATCAATGCGACTGATATAATGCTGGGAAACATGGGAAGCCGAGGGAGGCCGGGTCCTGGAGAAAGCATAATTCTTAAACACAGTTAAGTTTCTTTCAGAACTTGCATTAGCCTACATTTCAGGGGGTAGGGGCAATCCGAAATTAACCTTTCAGCATTTCAACGCATTGAAAGATCATCGCAATAACTGACTGGAACTCGCCAAGATGGCGTTGTCTGTACGTGTGGAATTCGTGACAGTTATGCCAGACAGATATCAGATTTATAGCGCTGTGACCTAAATTTGAAGTTGTTTGAGAACATTTCACTAATCCTGTTACCTTTAGCAACCAGATAGAAAGGTCAGATGTATTCTCACTTGCTGCTTTATATCATGGGAAACTCCACAAGGAGATTATCTAGGGGGCTTAATAATTATGGACAGTTAGGTGCCGGATTAAGCAATACTTTGTTATTTTTAGTGCACCATCATACTGATAATCTGTGTGCATTTCGTGTGTATTAATCATTTCAATTCAAATCAAATCAAGTCAATTCAGTTTGGTTCGGTTCGATTCGATTGAACTCAGCTCAACTAATATTTGCTCTCTTACTAAATAAGCCCCCTGGTTGCCAATAAATTATTATTATTTGTTTTTATTTTGTTGTTTTAAATCATCAAGTTGCTTAGAAATCGGTTAATAATTTTAGAAAATACGTAGGTTAAGGTGGTGGGCACTATTTGCCTCCCGGTCCTCTTGAGTCCCATAAAAGCCGGGACCTACGATGGTTAAAATTGTTAAATGCACATGGGTGAAGAAATATAATCTAAATATATTTATACATTGATTATAGCAGAAAAAGCACTATGCGGTTCAGTTTGGAGAATGTAAACAGAAAGTAAATGGAATGAGTTGAGCAATTAAATTTGTTGAAAAGATACCAGTTGTCTACGATTTCAATAACAATTTTCACATCAAAACACTTTCGCTTCCCTAGAAATTAAAGCTTCCAGTTTGCCTTGGCACACACTATTTTGAATAATCATGTGTTCCGATCAAGCTTGTTGTCTACGATCTTCCAAATACACCCGTACCGCCGCCCCCATCCCCATGTCTATTTGTTGTTTTTTGATAATAACATGATCAATCTGTTGATGATTCTAATACGGCAGTCAAAAAATAAGTTATTGTGGTTTTGCTGCATTCAGTACATTTTTACATCAACCCGCGAGACAAATCTACAAGCTATGATCTGTTTTATTACTTTGGATGATCAAGCTGGAAAAGGAGGTATCAGCGTACTTGATACCTGAGCAAGTTAACTGACTGTATAGAGGATCGGTGGGATGACACATCCCCGCTCCAGCAATTGTGCATACTACACCAGACAGTGTTCCGACAATACCTCTGACTTTTATTTGTTATTTATTTTTGTGTTGTTGATAATATTAACAATCTTTGGTTACCATGTTATCATAATAAAGAGGAGAAAGTGACGGCCGATGCATGACGTTGTGTAAAACTCTCTTTACCATGGGTTTCTTAGATTTGTGCAGTTGAGCAAAACAAAGTGCAACGACGCATATTCCAGTCACCTTGCTCAAGTAGAGCGCCGGACTCATAAAACACGGTAACATTATACAAGAACACCTTTTAACAACGGTAAAGTAAAGGTTAATAACATCATACAGCAGACAAAACGAAGGGGGGAAAAGTCAACACGAGGCATGTTATACCTCGCGTCTTTAATACGCGGGCTATTGTATTCTAAATAGTAAACTGCACCCAAATTGCTTAAGCATTAATCACGGTGGTGAGTCTTTGTACGAGGAGGTCATTTTAAACAAAGTGCTTGAGAATTGCAACAAGGCGCTCAGAGGTTGACCCTTAATTGCTAATATCATGCATGAATTATGAATACCCCGGTGTCGTAGCTATTATATCATTTTTTTTTCCTGGGGAGGGGCAAAGACATAATTTTTGGGAGGGGCGATTGAATGTATTGAACTATTATAAATAAGTGCGATTTTTCAACATCACGTTGGGTGGGGGGAAAACTAGGGCAAGGCTTCTGAGTGGTGCCGGTGACGTCACTAAATACCCATTGTACTGAAAGTCCAATTGAATATAAATGAAACATGACAACCGTAATGGCCTTGACCTGTTGCACTCAAAATTGACTCCCTGTGGAGGAAGGGGGGGGGGGGTGCGAGGACGTTTATAATTTGATTTCCAACTTGTACTTAGAACCAAACAATAATGAAAATAGTTCAGTGTACCTTGATATTTAATTACCAAACGTTAACAGCAACCTGGTAAGTCGTGTTTCCTAGATTAAAGTCTCGCCTTTAATCACGTAGTCGCCATTTCTATCAGATTCTTCAACACCAACCTATGACCACGGCACTGAATTTTGACAACGTCACGACTTGTGCTTAAGATAGAATGACAGCGAGATTAGAAATAAGCGTGGATACACAACGAATGGATACAGCTTTTTACATGGATTTACACAGAAAGGATATCGAAAACTGACTGGGTAATATTGTATTACTTTGGGGGTGAACAAATAAAAAATGGCTGATTCCGGACTCGAACCCACGATCTCTCGAATACCGTACGAGCGCTCTAACCAACTGAGCTGGCCAGCCCTATGTTGGTGGGCGGTCCTGCGCAATGCCAAACCACTTTACTCGTGTGGGTCCAGTGAATAGCATACAGTGAACTAGAACTACGCTGACTTTATAACGTGTGCGTTCAGTACAATAGCACAGGCACTCGTTGTATCGTCAAAGGTGATTTTATTCTGAACTCTGCAAGATACTGAATATGTTATTCTAGCCACTGAATCCAGTACTACGAAGGAAAGTATTTTAAACCCGAATGCAAATGGCTCCATATTGCAGCACGTATTACAGTGGGCCAACTGGGTTAAGCGTCTCGTGTTGAAGCACGGCGAGATCCTAACCAAATTAATATACCAGTATTAAGGGCTTAGATTCTGAATCCCGACGATCATCATTATTATCATCACCAACCGCCTTCTGGACAGATCAGCCACGTGGGGCTGTGAGCTCAATTACCACGACCCTTCAGAATGCTACATCCATTCGGTGTTACTGATGAAAGGCCACATTTTGATCCCCAGTAAGAGACAGGCAGCCCGGGGTCTAATCACATATCAGGCAAGCCCACCAACATATTTATCCAGGTGCCCAGAAAAGGGGAAAAGAAACAGGACAAGAAAAACGATCAGGATCACTTTAGGTGCAGTTTAAATTTAATTTAAGGAGCATTTGCTTTTTTATCTTCTTATTGCTGCGGACACTGTTCTACATTTTTTTTTTTTTTTCTTTTTACCATTGTGTCCGCATTAGTCTTGATTTAGCGACTACGAGACTTCATCTATTACCGAATTTAGTTTTAATTAATATGTTTTTTACACGATATGATTTTCGCTCCACAAATGTATCTGGTATATCATGGATTACACTTCTTGCAAGAATTACTATAGTTTGGACTTTGATGACAGTTTAATTTACTACATGAATTGAAAACCAGACATCTCTTGTACTGTGACCCTGGAGTGTGTATCTTGACGTTATTTTTATTTGTTCGTTTAGCCTTCTTTTATAAATATTCATTCAAAAACAGAAGGTACTTCCTTTTGTTGTTCAAGCAGACTAGGAAATTCAGAGAAATATGCACCACCACCCCTTTTCCTATATTGTTATTATTATGTCATCTATTATTATACAATCTATATGTTTATTCGTTTACTTCCATCTGTATTTTATTATCATTATTATCATTATTAATATTAGTGTTATTTGTATTATTATTATTATTATTATTATTATTATTATTATTATTATTTCACGATATCACAGCATGCAAAAGAAAGATCTCATTTTCCTCTGTGCCGGTAACTCCTCGAGTCGGGCTACGTCCCGTAGCCTTAGATCTCGAGGGTCTTTCGCAGGATCCTAGCTGTTCCCAAAAGTGCCGCCTTCTGCAGCAAATCTACCCTCACAGTTGTGCCTATTTGATCCACATGCTTATCCAGTGCCTTCGGAATAGTGCCAAGTGCTCCAACCACCACAGGGACTACTTTCACTTTCACCTGCCAAATCTTACGAAGTTCCCTGGCCAAGTCCTGGTACTTCTCGATCTTTTCCTTCTCCTTAGAAGCCACCCTTATATCACCCGGCACAGCTATGTCGATGATATGACACATCTTCTTCGTCTTATCTAAGACTACAACATCCGGACGTCTATGTTCTATAACATGATCAGTCTGAATGTTGAAGTCCCAGAGGATCTTGACCGCGTCGGTCTCTACAACTTTCTCTGGAACATGGTCGTACCACTTGGCATGCACCTGGACACCATACTTCTTACACAGATCCCAGTGAATCACCTTAGCCAACTTGTCATGTCTGCCTTCGTACTCCGTCTGGGCCATCTTACTACATTCGCTGACAATATGAAATACAGTCTCTTCTGCCTTGTTGCACATTCTACACATAGGAGAGACGTTCGTTTTCTCTATCCTGGCCTTCATTACATTTGTCCTTAGAGACTGGTCTTGCGCCGCAGTAATCAAGCCCTCGGTTTCCTTCTTCAGTTCTCCGCTCTTTAACCAATTCCAGGATTTGCAACTCGCCACTTCTTCTGTACATCTCAGGAACCGGCCATGGAGTGGCTTGCTCCTCCAATCTTGGTGTCTTTCCTCTTTCCTTTCCCTCTTGTACTCCTTCGGCCCAGCTTCGTCTGCCGTCGTGTACATTCGTGCAATTTTCAGCAAGTTCTCCTCGGTGCTCCTGACATGACGATGCAGGCTCCTTCGCTCGATGTTGACGCTGTCTGCCACGCTCAGTAACCCCCTTCCGCCCTCTGACCTCGGAAAATAGAGTCTGCTGACATTTGCCCGCGGATGTAGCATGCCATGCATGGTCATCAGCTTTCTTGCCCTTCTGTCAGTGACATCTAAATCTTCTTTAGTCCACTCAATAATACCCCCACTGTACCTCATCAAAGACACGGCCCATGTGTTAATCGCCTTGACCATGTTTCCCCCGTTCAGTTTGGACTTTAAACATTTCCTCACCCGCCTGATGTATTCTGCCCTCAGCCTTACCTTTGATTCCTCGTGAAGGACGTGGTCCGATTCTAGTACGCCAAGATACCGATAACTTTCCTCCTCACCCAAAGCCCTCATCTGTGCACCATCTGGCAGAGCGATGCCATCGGAATGTACCCTCTTTCCCCTCTTCGTGGTCATTGAAGCACATTTCTCAAGACCAAACTGCATCCCGATGTCATCACTGAAAATCCTGACGGTCTGCACCAAAGAATCGATCTCCGCCTCATTCTTTGCAAATAACTTCAAATCGTCCATAAAAAGGAGATGGTTGATCTTACATCCGTCCCTCTTCATTACATAGCCAGCACTCACCTTCCTCAGAATCATCGACAGGGGCATCAATGCCAGAACAAAAAGCAGCGGAGACAGAGAGTCACCCTGGAAAATACCTCTTCTTATGCATACCTTGCCCAGACTATCGTTGTTGGCTGTCAGATTCGTTCGCCACGTCTTCATGCTCTCACTCAGAAGACGTTTTACTACATCGGCCACTCCAACCATATCCAGACATTCCATTATCCATGTGTGTGACACCATGTCGTACGCCTTCTTGTAATCGATCCACGCCATTGCCAAGTTAGTCTTTCTGCTCCTGCAGTCCTTCAGCACAGCCTTATCGATGATAAGTTGATCTTTCGTACCTCTGGACCGCTTCTTACAGCCTTTCTGCTCCTCCGGAAACAACTGATGGTCATCCATATGGCGATAGAGATCCTCTGCAATCATACTGGTCAAGAGTTTATACATCACGGGCAAGCATGTGATTGGTCTATAATTACTTGCAATGTTACCTTTCTTGACATCCTTCATTATCAAAACCGTTCTTGCTTCAGTCATCCAGGTGGGGACCTTACCCTGTACTAGACAGTCTTGCAGTTGTAGGGCCATTCGCTCATGTAAACTACGGAAGTTCTTCAACCAGTACCCATGCACATGATCCGGACCGGGGGCTTTCCAGTTTGGCACTTTCCTTACCTGTCTTTTTACCTTGTCCACGTCTATCTGGAATCCTTCTTGCTGTTGTACGCCTCTCAATTCATCTTTCACATCCGTTAGCCAATCAGCTTGCCGGTTGTGTTGGACTGGTCGGTCCCAAATACCACCCCAGAAAGTTCTTGCCTCTGCTGGCCTCGGACCCGCTTGCGTGTTGTCAATCTTTCCGTCCAACTCCTTAAACAGCTGGCGCTGATTGGTATTAAACAGCCTGTTCTGGTGAAACTGCCTCACCCTTTCATCATACCTCTTCACCTTTGCAGCCTTAGCCTTAACCCTTTGTTTGATCTCCTCTATCACTACACTTACCCCCTTACCTTTCACATTGTATTTTGTCATGATTGTATTCCTCCAGTCTGAACCTTTAATTAAACCCTTACTAATTTGTTCTAGTCTACTGAGATCCCTTCGTAAATCTTTTATTTGACCCTCTAGCCTACGTTTCCACCATGGTGTACTGTTTTCATGTTCTGGACTTGAAGCCTTCACACCTAACTTTTCTCCTACTACAACTGCCCCTGCAAACATAAGACGGTTAGTTTCCAAAATATTATTAGTACTCACCGACCCAAGGACTTTACTTACCACGGCTGACATATCTGTCAGCCTTTTCCTTGGAACCCGGCGCAAAGCCGGGATACTCCACCCGTTTGACCCTTTAGCCGCTCTCATCACCTCTTGAACCCTCGTCTTAATCTGCACCCCCTCCTCCGTAGCCTCTAAACCCTCCTCTTCGTCTATGCCTCCGTCATCCTGACCATCTTGCAATCCTGGCAGATCTACCTCATCTTCAGTCTGCGAGCTAGCAGCAGTCACATCCTCCGGTACGTGGTGGTTAACAATCTCCGTTCTATTACTTTCAGCTTGTACTTTTCTCCTCATCTCCTCAATTTCAACATTTGTCAACCACCGGTTCCGTTTGATTGTACTTATCTGGTCTGCAAGACGCTGCTCACTGATGTCGAACATTTCTTTATCTTGCCATAGACTAAACATTCTCTTCCTGTATCCTCTCTTGTCCGGCACACTCTTAATGTAGCATTCCATCGCTATTTTGTTATCGTTCTTACTCCATTTTCTCCTGGTTGCAACACGAATCCTGTTTTGAGCAGTTTGGATACGATCTGGAGGTACCTGCTCAGGCATACCAACCAGATCGGGTGAAGGACTTCCTCTCTGGGAGTTTGTCACTATTTCACCGTTTACTTGATGCTCCATAGCACTCGTCATTATCATCACAAAATTGTGAGAAAGTTTGTAGTTTTAGGGGAAATTACATACAGCAACGCTGTAGAATATTCAACCCTACGGAGACCGCTCAACACTGGTTGTAATAGAGATGTTCCAAAGGACGCAGATGATGCGCGCGTCCGTTCACTGATACAATGTACACTGTGCGGTCTACGTTGATCAAAGTTTTCAAAACACGGAAAAATCCAACACTTTTCCACCAAAAATAGCAACAAGATCTTAACTAGTTGTCTTCAAACTTACCCTGCGGTGTCTACCAAGTAGTACCAACAAGGAGTTAACTTTTGGTGTAAAATAAATGACAGGAAACAATTTTTATCTTCAAAAGAATCGAGAGCTGATCTGAAACAGTGCTCCTTGTCTCGCCACCATATTATTATAATATTATTATTATTATTATTATTATTATTATTATTATTATTATTATTATTATTATTATTATTGTTATTATTATTATTATTATTATTATTATTATTATTATTATTATTATTATTATTATTATTAGTAGTAGTAGTAGTAGTAGTAGTAGTAGTAGTAGTAGTAGTAGTAGTAGTAGTAGTAGTAGTAGTAGTAGTAGTAGTAGTAGTAGTAGTAGTAGTAGTAGTAGTAGTAGTAGTAATATTGTTATCATTATCATCATG
The DNA here is from genome assembly GCA_911728455.2 of Marthasterias glacialis. Lineage (NCBI taxonomy): Eukaryota > Metazoa > Echinodermata > Asteroidea > Forcipulatida > Asteriidae > Marthasterias > Marthasterias glacialis. The sequence goes on from OU452230.1 coordinate 4,555,248, forward strand.
TTAGCGATTATTATTATCTGTATTATCACGATTACATTTTTTGTAAAATTAATTTAAATCAGCTAGTCCGTCGTCACGAGAAACTTACTCAGAACACGTTCTCTGCAGTTTGACACTGCTTAGTGCTAGAAATCCATAAGTGCTAAAAACAACGATTGAAGTAAAGGTAAAACGATCAATAATATATAAACAACAATATAATGATCCTGTTGAAAGGAAAAAAAAAAGAAAAAAAAAAGAAAAAACAAAACAAAAAAACAACACAAGAAAAACAAATGTCATGGCTCAGACACAAAACGAGTTCCTCGTTATAATCGCACGACCATGTTCCAGTGCCGGCAGACGTTAATGACCGCATCATTCCTTCACAGTTTGTCACCTTCTTTGAATAATACATAGTGATTGAAAACCCGAGATAAAGAGAAGAGGATATTATGGTGTAGATTGGCGCACAAACCTTCGCTTTAAAAAGTCTTTCAGAAGATCGGTTTCATTTATAGATGCCCTCCATTTATTTTATTAACTTATGCATTGTGTTTAGTTTACAGTACGCTGGCGAACAAGTGGAAACGGTCTATGGTGAACGTCACCGAAACCACTTAATGGGAAGAATCCTTGCCCATAAGTGAAGATCAAGCAATGATACTGCACGTGGAGAGACGTAGAATGACGCACCTTTGTTCAGATGACATTGGTTTATGAGCCAGACGGTACCATATAAAACACTTAATTTTTACCTTGATAGAAAAATCTTGATGGTGATGTAAAAGAGAGTAGCATATCTTTTTGAATAACATTAATCGGTGAACGCATCGAGACTTTTTAAGGCTTTTAGCGCTTTAAACTGTACATCTCTTTGGAATTATTTGTATAAATTACTTATTAAATTGTATCATTATTTGTTTTGTTTACTATTATTCTTATTGTATTATTAATAACTAATAGGGGTTGATGGACTTGGCTTTCGATCCAAACCGGACCTTCGTCATATTATATATATATATATATATATATAAATAAATAGCGTGAGCAAAGAAAATTTGGCTGATGCCGGACTCGAACCCGCGACCTCTCGAATACCGTACGAGTGGTCTACCAACTGAGCTAACCAGCCCTTCTTGTTGGTGGGCGGTCCTATGTGCAATACCAAATCCACTTTGCTCGGGGGATATATATATATATATATATATATATATATATATTTTTCATTTATGTTTAACACAAAAATACGTTTGTCTCTGGAAATACAACCAGCGGAACACTACTGGAAACATACGGTCCGCCACTTTGTGCGGTCAAATTTGGTTTATACAAAATGGCGGACCGTGTTCTGTCACGAAATGAAAAAAAAAAAAGAAATGATTAATTTAAATAAATTAATGACAAGCGCTTCTTTAGCCCCCAAAGTGCAGACATATGAAGGCAATCCGCCCTTCAAATCGAGTGGGTGAGTTGTAGCCCAAATAGCTACATTCTATCCGAAATCGCCCGAACTTATTTCTTAATACACCAATGCAACATAAACATGAAATAAAATCAACCTGCAAGAATGAATCAACATAACACAATGCTTCTTGCAAACTCTAAACATTTATTGTGTAAATCCATATGCTGCACAATAAACACATTAATTTATTTGCTTTGTACAGTAGGGCCTTTTATTATGTACACTCATGTTTTGTTATTATTATCATATTGTTTTATTTTTATTTAACAGAGTACTACGTAACTCGGAAACCTCTTATATATTCGTTCGTTCCACGGAGTCAGTCGGACGTCACAATGTTTTTGCAAGTTACACTACGCAAAGCCTGTTATATTATTTGAACATTCTTACATTATGTACACATTTATACAAATCATGTCAAAACGTCATTTTGTGTGCCCGTAAGACAATGTGGAAAATCATTAATGATTGTCGGATAAAGGACTACGTGTCATTTCACATGTGCTGAATTCACAACTAAAATTCGACCAGGACTTAGTTTCATGACGTGGTTACGTGGAAAAGGCCGCTCAGCAAACTAAGCAACACAATAATTTGAAACAAGTCGCAGCAACGTCAACGCTATGGTACATTTGCATGTAATAAATATCGTTGCAAATAATAATAATAAATAAATAAAATCAAACAAAGAATAATATTAAACATACATGACTTGTCCGTGTTTACCAACTGGTTGTGTGCTTGCAGACTATGAAACCGTAAGCATGTCAAGTTGCAGCCCCTCGTATGCCAAACATTTCAAGTAAATTTATCCAACTTACAGCATGAAACCTGTTTGATCAAGTCACAACCGTTTTGCATTTCCACATGTTAGGGCATCAATTAATTCTATTTAAATTGTACTAACCATCAACAGGTGAATCAGGAAGTGGCCCACTGGACCACAGTTACCGTAGATATTAGTCGTGGCTTGGACCTGCAACTGTGTGTTTGTTTGTTTGTATGTTTGTATTTTTTTTTTTTTTTTTTTTTTTTTTTTTATTTTATAAAGCAAATAGTTCTTATTTTATGCAACATAATATGCGGCGGTAATTGAGGGGTCTTGACTTACTACAATTCTAGGCCACCTAAAGTACTTCGTTTCACTCTATATTCTATATATTCTAATAATACGATCATAAGCTTGCTGTGCAATATTCAGCCACTTGCAAAGTGTTTTAATACAGAACCTCAAGGAACAAAGCAGTGGTGGTTTCACAACAAAACATGTTATTTTACTTTTTGTATTATTTCATTTGAAAATGGTTTCGGGGGACAAAAAAAAATAATAAACAAAAACAAAAACCCCCAAATAAAAAAATACAAAAAATAAAATAAATAAATATAATAATAATCAATATTTCTTCCATGAACTTTGAAAACTCCCTCATACAAGATCGTTGTATTATTTGCACAATCCGTGAATTTAACAGAGTTTAAACCGATTTTATAATCGTAGGATTTTTCCATTTTTTCCATTTTTATTAATTTATTTTATTTTATTTTATTTTGTCCTCTGAAATATAAAACCAGCGGTCGTTCCCATGCAAACACGCTGTCTACTCACCTAGGTATTATAATAATCTCAGCCATCTGAGCATAGCTTGGATATGGAGCCATTGTCTTGCGTAAATTGCCAGCGTACACTTAAATACGTGCTTACCAAGTATACTTCTATAAATGTCAATTCGGGACAAACAAAATACAACAAAAGGAAGGTCACGGATGGCATACATCACCCTTCGGCAGATCTCAAATTGTATTGTATTTGAGTTTATGAAAGAAAATTCAATTTGTAAGTGTTTGATTTGGATGATATTTCTCTACTCCCGTCCTCGACAAACTGCATAAACATTGCGGGCAATGGTCTGACTTTTACGGTGTAACCGTTCACTGACTGCCTTAAATAGAACCACTTATTTATCGAGCCGAAATATCTTTCAAGAAAACAAAATGTAGGCCTTAATATTTCGGTAAAAAAGAAGACACAGAATGTATAAAACAAGACAGGGATATTGAATAAAACAAAACAAAACAAAACAAAGGTTTGGAGAGCGCTATAATACAATAATTAAGTTTTGAAGACAATTGAATCAATAGTTACAGTGCTCGTTGCTAACAATTGCTAGCGTACACTCAAACACAAGCTTACTAAAGGTACTAAATTCTATTTGTCACCTCGGAACAAACAAGACAAAACAAAAGGGAAGGTAACAGATGGCATGCATTCCCTTCGGCAAATCTCCTATTGTCTTGTATTTGAGTTTATAAAAAAGAGAATTCCATTTTAATTGCTTGATTCTGGAGAAAAAAAATGTCTTCTCCTGGCCTGGATCAACTTCATGATTATTGCAGGCAATGGCTGGACTTTCACGGTGTGATTGTTCAATAACTGACTTGAATATAACCACCTGTTTGTCAAACCCTTTATCGGCTTCAAAAGAGAATCACGTTGTAAATTATGTTCAGAAAAGACTGGAATATTGGATGAAAACAACACGTTTTTGAAAGCACTTTAATGCAATAAGTTTTGGCAACAGTTAGTTAAAGCAAATTATCGGTTTATGTCTCCAATAAAGACACTTAAAGATGGATCCATAGCTAATGGATCGTAACTGCTAAGATAACACTGTATGTATGTATGTATTATTATGTTATTATTTTAATATAATAGCACCATTTATAATCAAGATTAACAGTGAACACATACTGTAACAATTTAATAATATCATGCAATACAATAAACGTTATTGTCCTCCGCTCCTTTCCACTGCTTTATCTTTTCATAGTGGGGCACAGTTTTCACAAACTTTATGGTTTGTTTCTTATTGTAACGGTTCTTGTACGTTTCTCTATCGACAATGCCTTCATAAATCAAGTTTTCGAAACCAACTGAAGGGAATAATAACAAAGTCAATCACCTTCTAGAAAAGGTAAACAAAACTAAAAGAAACAAAAACAAAAAATGAAGAAAAGAAAAACAAAATATTACGTGGATTCCGTAACCTTAATTTACGAAAGCAACTCCAACTCAAATGAATGGATTCAAGGATATGTCATTCGCAAACTTGAATTTAACAGATTATGTTGGATGGATTTAATACAATCAAGTTCATACCGTGAATAAGGACAAATAAATATGTCATTTTTTATTGTATTTTTTTGTATAGCTGGTGATAGTATAAGTGTAAACATTTGCACAGACTGTTTCAAACTAGATGAAACTCGACGACACTTGTGTCACTGTTTTTAATAAAGATGCTCAAAGCAAATGGGCAGCTGTTAATAAAACAAGAAAAAAGAAGAAGCTAGGAAGAGGGGGTGATAACAAAAGAGGGCAAAAAAAGAAAAGAAAAAAGAAGAAGAAGAAAAAAAAAGAAGTTAAAAGCCTCTATGATTTCGAACGCCTATTCGTGCACCCAGGCTCGTGAGATGCGAATACACACGACCCTATGTAAAAGCACAGCGGCGTCGTATACCTACCGGCCTACACTGGCATCAATCTTACAAATCAATACTAAACACGTTTACAAGACCCGTAAAAGTTCCAGGTGAATAATGCGAGTGCAGTTCTCAGGAAGGAGAAAAAAAAAATAATAAAAACAAAAACAAATGTATATAATATAATAACCTAAATTTATTTCAAAAAAAAAAAAAAAAAAAAAAAAAAAAAAAATCAAATACGGCCCCCAAAACTAACTTCAAGGCATTCGCTCCCAGCTTTTCGTTATATAATGTATGTTCTGATTCTGTTCAGATAAGTCACCTTGGTACAGACGAAGTGTTTCGTTAAAGTGCTATCACTCTGGGTTGTTTTATGCTACTCGTTGCTTGCATGCTATTAACATTTTCTCTGTGTATTTTTATATCATTTTACTTCATTGTTGTTATTTTTTAGTTGTTTGTTGTTGTTGTGTGTGTGTGTGTGTGTGTGTGTGTGTGTGTGTGTGTGTGTGTGAGGGGGAGGAGGCGAAGGAAATTATTGCCCTCGAAAGAAGCAAAAAGAAGGGGGAAAAACCTGTAAGGTGAGGGCGTGTACTTGAATGTAAATACCTAAGCGGTTTTAGCCTCTTTCGAGCACAATGCAATGTTTTGCACGTGCACAATTACAGCAAAGACTCCATTGTGCGCAGTCGTGGGTGCTGACCTTTATATTGCTTGGTTTGGTATCCTCTCACATACATCTTTCAAATAAATGCACTTAACTATTCCATTATCTATATCAAACGTTTCACGCAGGCTATGATATTCCACTTTAAAAATTATGCGAATCAGAACTTTTCAATTTCGATTATTATTTGTTTTTTGTTCGTTTTTAGCGAAGGGCACGAAATCGTATTTCCGCTTTCATATTGACAGTCAACAACATGTTTGTTTCTGGTGCTACATGGATAAGATTATCAAGTTTATCAACCCCCACCCCGACTCCGCAAACAAGAATACTAGTAATAATACGAATCATAATGATATACAAACAACAGCAACAACAACACAGTAAAAAAAAAATGATAATAATAATAATAATAATAATAATAATAATAATAATAATAATAATAATAATAATAATAATAATAATAATAATAATAATAATAATAATGAATACAAATAACAAAAAAACGCAATGTACAAAGTAAATAAGGTGCCCGCATGTACTATCTGTCAGTCCGTAAGTTAACGTCAAGTTATTGGATTCAGAGGAAAGGAAGATAATGTCCGTCTTAATTAAGAATGTATGTCTGTCTTTTTACCTTTTCAAATCAGACTAATTGTTACTAATAGTATGTACCTATTGATTATTACCCCTTGGTTTTACTCTTATTTATTTGTATCCATGATGTATTCTAATTGTTTGCTCTGACTCAGTTTGTCCTTGCCGTTTTCGTCGTCTTTGAGTATTTTGTCGTCAGATTTATTCGTCAGGAACGATATCCTTGTAAAACCAATAACAGGACTGATATTGTTTTCGGAAGTCCAGTCAACAGGTTTATGACTACTTGGATCGATTCACGTCTGATACTTGACAACCACTGAGTTGGAATTTGAATACATTTACCATATTAAACATTTATAAAAAATATTATTTTTTGGTCTGCTCTAAACATAATCAGATAAATTTATATCCCATTTGCTGTGAAAAGAATTGAGGTCGAAGTTATACTGGGACAAAAATACAGTGTACCCTGAAGCGATGCACCTCTAATTACGGGTGCTGAGTGTAGTCTTGCCTCAAGACAGTCCTCTACGTTTAATCTGTGCTTCCGATCCTGAGGAACAGGAGGGTCTTCGCCCTGCGTGTGTGCCGTAAAGATGACATTTTATTGATCATGTTAATGCTACTTCTCTGTGTGTCATATGACAAGAAAATTGGGGGGTCTCAAACAAACGAAGTGGTTTCGTGACGTGACGTCAACGGGATTGCGTGTACATGCAGTCACAGGTAGTTCCAATCCCATCTAATAATGGTGCAAACACACTTCATCTGCTCGGCGCTATGGACCCCGCAATACATAACTAAGATATCGATCCAACTCTGCTCCAAGGCAACCGAGTCACTTTCTTTCATTAACCTGTATATCTCAAGATACAATATTATTACTTGACACACTATGTTGTGAACCAGATTTTTTTTTTCTTTTTTTTTTTCAGATCTCGTTTCCAATTAAATGCAGTATGGTTTGCCATGCATGTTACTTTTGGAAGTATTTCATTACCACGACTCATTATTTTGTTCACTGTATTGCAAGTCCTTGATTACTGTGATAAATATTACAAAATGGGTTGATTATGTCATTAGACACAATCCAATGTCGATAAGTGTAATCTGCCTTTGCGCCTAGTTACCATATGCAAAGCATCCTTGATAGGCATTAATGAAACATCCTTCAAATCCATAATCAGCAAAGATACGTTGACGTAAAGAGCCAAGTAAACGTAACTAAATGTACATAATCTTGAAGATAATTAAAATAAACGAGTTGTGTGTCCATCTGTTAAAACAATTTTCCTGATACGGGTCTTATTGACATCAGTCACAAATCGTCAGTTTGTGGTTGTTCTCTCCTCTGACCTTTTTATTATTTTTTTTCTTTCTTCTTCCATTTTTTTAATAAAAAAAAGAACAGACAATGAACTTGAAATGCCATTAACAGACTACACAGTTCCAAATACGAGAAGTAGCTTAGCGTATTGGAAACACTTAATGGGCGTCTTATACTTAAGTCATCTGGTGTCATGTTCTTTTCTAGTCAAGAAACACGTCGACCTGTATAAACAGTGTGTATTTAGTACTTGATCAAAATAAGAAGTGCTAGTCGGTGTTTACACAAACAAAATGTTGTTTTGTTTTTCATCATGGCAATATTACTTGGTATTATACGTTACTTTCACCATCCATTACTTATTTACTTATATATATGTATATATTTATTTATTCAACAAAAAAAAAACACCGTCCGCAATGGATCACATGATTATAGACAAACATAGGTCATTACGAGTTATTATACACGTTTGTACAAAGTGTCAACAATGACATTCACAGACCATTACGACAGTAACCAAACCAAAGTGTGCTTACGAAAAAAAAAATATATATATACTAGCAATAATATTAATAATAATGGTAATATAACAAATAAACAAATTAATAAATAAACAATGATACAAATAATAAAATCATGAAAATAACCATTTTGCATATCTGTTCAAGATGTTGCGCAAATTTGTCCACTAAAATGTCAAATCATAGTTAGAAGTTGAAAAAAAAAATAGTAACTGAACACAAAACAAATAATGTAATTCTTGTGATGACGTCAGTCATCCCTCCAAAGCAATCACAATTCGTAAGCAATAATTTGTTTTCGTTCGGCATCAAAAAAAAAAACTCTTGAAAGCGTTTGATATGTACAGCAACACACGGCTCAAATTGGCCTAGATAACAATGTAGCATTAGCTTGTGGCGCACACCCAACCACAAGTATTAAATAATATATTTCCTCTTTGTTGTTCTAGTTCCAAGTGCAAACGGCCAGAAACCAAAAACAGGATGTAGATACATAACGATCTTAATGTAAAGTCACTTACTGTTACGGTGAGTCAAATTCTTACGAAGCTGATTGTTCTACAGACACGTTCAAGTTATACTAAATAAAAAAAAAAAAAAAAAAAAAAAAAAAAAGTAACAATAATACTTTTTTTTTTTTTATATTTGATTTTTTTCATCAGACAAAAACACTACTAGCTAAAGTGGATAAGTATGCGTGTGTTCTCACTTCACTGGGAAATGAATAAAACTGTGTTCATACGTATAGCGTAGACGGAAATCATATCACTCAAGCGAAAGTAAAGTAAGCGTCGGTTATGTACAGTATGTTTTACATTTCATTTCGTCCCAAAGTAAAGTAATGGCAGTCAATGCAGCTGGCACTGCTATGTCAATGGTGCACATGGATAGATAGGCGCCCTTTCAAACTGCTCCGTAGACGTGGCTATTTCGAAAAAACTGAACGTGCACGTGGCGCCGAAGGTATATTCCCAGCTACAGGTCATGTGGAGTTTGTCTCGTTCTAAAACTTGACGGGGCCGTAGCCAGCAATCTGTAAACAGTCCAACAAAGGAACCCATTAACTCTATCATAACGCTTGGACATGTGCAGTTCATGTTAATGTAAGTGCTATGGATTCAGTCCAATTGCCCCAAATCAATTTATGACGTCGTAAACCACCTCAAATGGATAGTGTATCTTCAAAAAAGGGAAGGAAGGGGGAAACCCTCAGAGGCGTACTCAGGGTTAACGCCCGGCACACACATGGGACTGATTGGCGCCAGTTGGTTGGCGGATCAGGCAATGACATGGATTTTGACAATTTAGAATGTGCATCTATTTCCTAGCAAAAACAAAACTGATGTGGGCTCGCCAGGGAGCTGTCTCAAAGCACAGACTGTAGACCCTACGAACCCTTTTCAAACTTTTGTATCACATGTGTTGACTGAAGAATATTCGTTGACGTACTTTCCAATTTTCTTGTATGTGCTCGTTGGTCCCATACTTTTCTGGTCCGTACTTTCAGTAGGTGCTGAGCAGGAAAGAACTTTCTTGAAATGTTTCTTAAAGCTTGCTGTTGTAAATGCGTATATAAAGGGGTTCGTGAGACTGTTGGCGTAGGAGAGACACAACGCAAACATTCGCAAGACTATTATGGCAATCCCTGTACTAAGATTCGATATCTGCTCGGTCTTAAACTTGTCCCATAGAATAATGCAGTGAATTGGTGCCCAGCAGACGGCGAAAAGCAAGACAACGATGAACACCATACGGGTGATCTTGCGCTTCTGGCGAATGGACCGCTCGTGGGCTTGGGCGCTCTCCGTGCCTGCGGAGGTCTTCCTCCATACGATAATGAGAATCTTGGCGTAGCACATGAGAATGATCATCAGAGGTAGGACGTACATAGAGAGAAAAGCACCTAGGTAGTAGTACCTAGCTCCATTGCCGTCTTCACCCATGCGAAGTTCGCATGCTCCGTCGTTTAGCTGGTAGAATATGGCTACTGGACTGTGTACAATGAAAGACCCTGTAAAGAAACCAAACAGAAATCGAACTGCTTAGTTCCCCCATATATCAATGTCACGGTAGAGCAATATTGCACAGATTGTAAACACAGGGAATTTAATACCAATAGGCTGTATTCACTGAGGCTTGATGTGCCTTTCTCGTATCAACATTCGATGAATTATAAGTCAGTTTTCGAGAACATGCTTAATATAAATAATTGCGTTTAAAGAATCCACAATCTGAACATTGTTGTGATGAAGTTACTCAGACAAAAAACAAGAGAAATTGACGTTACTCAGACAAACAAAATAATGAGAAATCAAACAAATGATCAGATTATAATTTTGTAAAAACGGTTTTCGTTAGAATGGCGCGCCGAACTCCCGCTATCAGTATGCTTTTTGAAATGGTAAGGTTTATTTAGTACCATTTATTAAACTTATGCTGTATGCTTCTAAAGATCTAACAAGAATCATAACACAAAATGATAACACATAGGTGTAAACAAGAATGACAATCACGAAATAAACACGGGAACAAATAATTTTAACGGCCGGCCTCAGAAAAAAAAAGATAATATCTTCAATAATAAGATTGACATTGCTGCTGATGAGACTTCCGTCGAAACAGCCTGTACAACAAATATATATATTTGTTAGAACCAAGGTGGAGAAACTAATTATAATTAGATATAATTGCATTAGTTTTACAATTTTACCTAAATACTCCAATTAACCGTTTGATTTCGTTGGGGGCTCTCTATATTATGACGTGGTCATTATTATACGGCTTTGCTCTGTCAGCCAAGGACCTGGCTAAAAAAAAAAAAAGAGAAAAAAAAAAAAAAAAAAAAAAACAACAACAAAACAACACAGACAGCGAATGTAAAAACACCCAAGCTTTTTGAAATGTCACATTTAGATTAGACGTATCGGGATTATAATCCCATCAATTTAAACCAAGTCCCGTTCAACCATCCACAGAGTATTATCAATACTATCAGGTATAATACTGGATTTAAGGTTGGCCATCTATATGTCCCTCTCTCTCCCCCCCCCCCCCCCCACACAAAATAAATAAATAATTAAACACTTCTCATCACAAGTTACTTCTTAGTATTTGAAATAAATTTATTAAATACTTTTTAGAAAGTCTGTTGATAATACTATTAGTATTAACAACAATAACAAAACAAAATGCGACGCCTGAATGAGTACACATGTTGGCGCGTTTTCGTTGTGAAATATAATTTATGTTTCACTTTTATTTTACGAACTCGTTATAACTTTAGATAAACACTCTACCGAAACCTTTGCCCCGTCACTACTTAATCACAATCTTAACGCAACAGACAGCTGTCTGCTTTAAATACTAAAGGAGGCCGTGCAGTCTAGAGCGAGAGGCAATGACACTCGATGGTCGTCTATACCCATGTCATCTCTTTGAAGTAGGAATCAAAATCGTTAGTATTCCAAAGAAGGACTAAGTACACTACACGATCTCAGGTGCAAGTGATGTCTCGAATCCTCCTCATCACAGCTTAACAGAATAACATGCATAATAGCCTTGAAATATTTGAGGATATCAAAATGTGGATCATATTCTAACAACACAGTCGGGAAAGAGGCGTTCGCCCCTGTATCCAATCGCCTCAAAAGCAAACACAGTAAATGTTACATCAATAAAGTACTAAATTGTACTACAACAGAAATCAAAACTGCAGCTATGCCGACTTATCGATGTCCTTTTCCTATAACATTGAAACAAAAAAATAAACAATGCAAATAAAACAGTATAACAAACAGAATATCACTACCTTATCTAGATACTGCAGAAAATAAACTCCAGTGCCCCTGCCAAAAACTTCACAAAACACCTCGTGCGGATATCCATTAAACTAGGTAAAACATTATTTTGTAAAACGCACCGCTATTTAGGCCCACCCTACCTTGTTGTTTTGTCAATAATTTGGACAAAAGCTTAGTTTAAATGTTTATCATTGGACCCGTGGAAAGCAATGTTCCTTTGAACGGGAATGCTTTTGAAGAATTATATACGTGGCTGCTGCCAATTTGCCGGCCAAAAGTGGGTGGTCTTCATTTCGTTATCGACCCATTGTAGGAGATGGGTTCACTTAACGTGTATTGTCTTTTGTGTTTTCTCTTGCAAGAGTGTAACAATGCATTGTAGTTGAGGCTCATCTCTCATCGTATTATGGTCACGAATCCCTTTTTAGTTATCAACTACGCAATAGTTGCACTGTAACGGTTATTGGATTTGATACAACTTGTCCATTTCAATGTCGTGTATTTTGGTTTGCACTCTGATAATACTGTGTTACAACCAGTTTTATGCCATAACATTGTATTTGGAGAACAGTTGTTTCCGCGCTGTTTTACGTTTTCTGTGCGCGTTTGCAATGTGTTTTATATACACGTAGTTAACCTCCAGATTTGAGGTCTGACAATACAATATCCGCCATGGATGTTGAATTGTTGGACGAGAAATCTGGAGACTACTTAAACTGTTACTAAACAAACTGAGCATAGTTCCCATGATTTTCTTGTATCGGTATTGTCTAAAGCTCGTACGGGGCACACGTGATCCTTTACCTGCCTCAAGACTGTGTGTTTCCTGTCATTCAATAACAAGACCGTCCCTTTGCCGCGTGTTACGCACAACTTTGTTTCACAAGATTTGTCGCACACGGCCGAAAATAATGTTTGCTAGACACAACAGTCGAGCATCATGGTTTGTGTGGGGAAATCTGGTTGGACGTATTAGAGTGGCAAAGGAAATGAGTTTGACATAATGGTTTATTGAACAATGGGTCGCATAAATAGAAACAACAAATGTGTTCGGACACAACGTCAGACATATGAGGGTACTGAGTGATAATTTTTATCCCAAGATCAAATAGATACATTGACAGACCATCCGAGAGATATACCGGGTAATCAGATGTAAGAACTAAAGCATAATCAAATCTGTTAGAATATTGGGGTGCCCATAGACTAGTCTAGCATTTGTATTCCCATGTGTTAGGAAATAAAGACACACAAATGCAGATCAGGCTATTTCGGAGAAGGGCATTCCCACACAGAGGGGTGTCTGTGCTTCCGCCCACCTGAGAAGTGAGACACAAAATGGGTGGGTTGTTTGGGGGCTCAATCTGGTTAACAAAGTTTTGGGTAAAAAAAAAAAATAATAAACTAATAATAATAAAAATGGTTGAACTCGACCAGCAATCTTGAAAAATAGTCCTCCTGTCATGGGAAATATGTTAGATTGTCTATATTTCGTAAAGCTTTTAAGACTCGCCTCTTTCCATGATAATTGCTATGTTTTGAGCTATGATATTGATGTAATAACGCCTTATGGATTGCAATTGCTATGTTATGCTATGTTATGGTACATTATCCTAGTTTGATTTAAACTACAAGGCTAGGTTGCACTTTCTAAGCGATAACATTTTAATCGACAATCTGACACAATATTTTCAATCCATTGTGTCCGACGAACGATTATGTCCGACCCACTATGTCCAAAAACATAATGTCTCCGACACAATGCTTTGTCGAACACAATGGATTGTCGGACACGAGGGGTCGGACGTAACGATTCAACATTTTCTCTTTGGACATAACGGTTTTATGCCAGACATAATGGTGCGTAACACAAACAATCATAAATTGACCCAATCGGGCAAGTCACGTCACAATCACTAAAAATGAGTCCGTCTGGCCTGGTTTTAAGGTTTTAGTCTCATTTCTTTGTAAAACGGATCCAGCAGCAACTTCGGTTACTCAGAAATAGACTTATGTTTGCTAAACCTACTCAATAGGTTTAACTTAATCCCAAATAAAGAAGAAAAAAAAAAGGTGAATGCCACTGCACATCAATCGAGGCCTATCCTCTGACAAAGAAATGCAAATTGGTCACATTAAAATACTTTAGTTAACTTTGTGAAGAAAAAGTCGAATGTGCGTAGCCCAGACGCCCACATCTAAACTGGGCAGTGCCATTCCAATATGAAGATAGGGACGTGTTGTACTGCGCCAAACCATCTTAAAATTAAAGCTGAAGAGATTTCTCTGTGCAGTGCCGTTTTCCACTAACAACTTTGATTTTTGTTAATCATCCGTCCTTAAGCTATCTGGCCAGGATGTCCAAGTCAATATCCCCGTCATCTTCAGACAACTATGCGCCGATATGATCTGCTAATTAAAATCCTCCAAAGGTTTGTCATTTCGCACGGGTAGGATTTTCCAAATGGTTGCACGTTTTTCTTAACAGGTATTCTACTAGACAACGTAATACTCTTCGAGTTAATGTAATCAGCAATCCGAGTTCAGTGACTACTCTAGCGAGAAAACTAGCAATGATATTAACTGCTTTATAATGCGCACTTTGGGTTTAAACTCGGGTAGGCTTGACGCAACCGCGCCGTGATCACCTGTTCGTAGCATTGGACCATTATCTTTTCAAGCAGTCTAAGCGACATCAAGTGCTGGGCGAAACCCACAGCACATTACGGCCATACATAAATGAAGAGAAAACACTTCCAACACTGTTATATTTCCAGACAGAAATGCATAATCAAACATATGATAACAATAATGAATATCATAAATATGTTGTGCTACAATAAAACATAATAATACAGGATTGTAAATATTTCATTTGTGAGGGAAATGATGTGCAGATTAGTCTTTAAAGTTAATGTCCCATTATCACAACACACAATGTATTAAACAATCAGTGGATGTCAATTAAAAGACACCCAGACTGTCAATTTATTTGAAACCACTCTTCATTTGTTGTTGTTGAAATTTTCAACAACGGTGTTAGTGAGCTAGTATGACTACACAAACATAAAACAAATAAAACACGCATTTGTTTTCGATTGGTTCTACCGCAACCCTTTCACAAATGAAAAATGACTGTCGCATCATCGGTCTGGGGCTTTAAATGCAGCTCCATTTCATTTTCATTTTTCATTTATTAACTCTGGTTGTGAAGCCAAGTTTCTCAGAAAAGCGAACTTAATCACTGTACTAGCCAGGAACCATTGACAAGATGACAAGGAAGGAAGTTTCAGTTTTAGATGTGGGAGGAATACCCCCAGAGATTTATTCTAGGGGGAAAAAAACACCCAATAAGGTAGAAACTTAAACCTACATCCACATAGGGCGCCCAGCGGGGTTCGAACCGGGGTCCTAGAGGTAGAAACCGAGGAAAGATACCACTGCGCCAACCCGACCTCCAAATACTGTTTACTAAAATATATGTTTGTCAACAGATTTCAATCGTTATTCATTTGCCCAATTTCATAGAGCAGAAAATAATGCTTAAGTGTCTGCTTAGCAACAGTGAGCAGGAAACCAGTCCCAGAGAGTACATGTGACTTGCTACTTTGGCTGGTAGCCTTATTCTGGTAAGTTTGATTTTGTTGGCTACGTTTTGTGCAGAAGCAGCTATGTGATTGGGACCTGCTGTTTGACAATTTACCCAACATGAAGCAGCTTGATGTGGGATCGTGCGAACTAGAATAGTTGATTTAGGTCGGTAAGCCGTTTACAGAGACTCGTTTACTTTTGTGTCCGTCTGTAAGTTCTTGATTACAAAACATAATAAATAAATACATAAATGAATGAATCACTTTGTTAGAAGTAAAATTGTAACATACGGACGTGATTTTGGAGGAGGGGCAACGCAATGTAGTAGATCGATCGTATGGTTTTTGGGGGCGTCGTTCACCACACTTCCACTGTTTGTGACATAACACACGGAATGAACCATGAACACAATGTATGCACCGTCCTGGTCTAGTCATTTACTAATTCTAAATGACAATGATCTATGGAGTGAGTGTTTGTTTATTTGTTTGCTTGTGTTTGTTGGGTTGTTTGTTTGTTTGCTTGATTGTTGTTGCTTATTTGTTTGCTTGTTTGTTTGTTTATTTGTTTATTTATTTATTTATTCATGTGTTTATTTATTTATTTATTTATGTATTTATTTGTTTGCATGTTTTTGTAAAATGTTGCAATTATTTTTTTTCATTCTCTTTCTATCTTTCTTTAAACACAAATTATGGTATTATTTTAGAAGTATTCTGTATTAATTGTCTGTACTTATCAAGTCGCAAGCAGCCTGCATATGCGGTTGACCGTGATTTGTCTGGGGCTTGCTTTAAGAACAACATGAGCTTATACTGGGCTTAATTCCTGTAATCCCCTTCCTTTCCTTGTTTCTAGAGTTGGAATTACCCATTCAATCAAACCTTTAGGTGATGCTAAACGTAAAGGAATCATTCTGAGCCATCTGTTTTCCCAAAAAGAAACGGTTCTCGATTACTGATACGTGTGAACTCGTAATGCCTTGCCTTGGGTCAAATCGTGCGGTACCCGTCGATCTAGAACACTTCGTGCTTATTTACGGGGAAAATGATCAAAACCTGGAGAGGAAACCTTCTACACCTGGAAAAAAAAAAAAAAAAAAAAAAAAGGTACAAGGACTCTCACCACTTTGACAAGACAGGTACTTCCATTATTACTCAAAGTTCATTAGGAAAAGAAGAACTCGACTTATTGGTACTGGGAACCGTTCATAACGCGAGAGTTTAGTTATCAAGCATACAACGTCATCTACACTAACTTAAGCACGTCCGCATTAGGGGCTACATCCCGGGACTGGCGAAACACACGGTACAATAAAGAGCGCACGTCAGGCTTAGAGCAATTGTCATCTACATGGTTGATTGTCATTAGCAAAATGCCATGGCAACAAGTACCCTTTGCGTCGATGGATTGCTGAGCTGCAATCAGCCTCCCGGGGCTGGTTCTGACCTACTATTTAAGCGAAAACATCACAGCGATAAAATGGATGTCCATGGCCATCGATGGAATAACCCCAGCCCTCGATCTTGAAGCCATGAAAATGAAACCTTTACCATTGGGGGCTGGATTGTCATCTAATTCATGTAAGGGTAGAACATAACGTAAATTTATATCAAGAGATTCGTCTTAAATGGTGTACAAGGCCGCGTGTAAACACATTATTTCAAGTTAGTATTTAAGTCAGTGTTATTAAAAGTGCCCCAAAGGGTGTGATTGAAAGTTAAATTCCTTCACAAAAGACTGGACTTATCTTTTAAAAACTACAGTCCTTGAAATTAATCATAAAAAATAGAAAAATAACAAAACAAATATTTATAGTTGCTTTATTTAGGCTTTGACAAATACATTAACAGATATGAGCATGAAGACAAATGTGAAGCTTTGAATGGTGTACAAAGTAAAAACTATATGGAAATTGTATATTTTGGGAGAAAAATAGGTTCTGCCAAGACAGCGGGTAATTGAGAATAATGTATTATACTCGTTTTGATTGGAATAAAGAACACGAGCAGAGTATAGAGGTCGAAAAACGAGACTCCACTTCAACTCAATCCCATTTTTTTCTTCTTTTTCTTCTTTTTCTTTTGTCATAACAACGAACCTCTTTTCCTCAAAGGAAATTTAGCTGATACTTTGTAAAACTACTCAATTCTGACCAGTGATATAACATCAACGTCGAGATGTTATTGAACAACGTAACACACTACTCATGTCAAAGTGATTTGAAACCCAGGAATTCCGATTCAAGGTCTACGCGATTTACTTTTCCATTCGATGGGACAGTTATAAGCAAGCATGCGCTGAAGAAAAAAAAAAAGTTAAGCAAAAAGGTGGATTTGATTTTCTAAACAAACACGAGAACAAACGGAAACCGGTATCAGCCTCCATCGCACTGAACCGAGAAAGCAATTGCCGGGGGATATGTATCGGGATCAGTTCTTGGTGACCGCCCTTAGCAGAGTACAAGTTGCTAGAGCTTAAATTCAAATCCACTTTGATACTGGACTAAATCACATTATTTCCTCGGTGCATTGGTGTTACCAAGTGTCACCTCTCGCGAAATAAAACGGGGGGAAATGCACATGTATGTTTAAATAAAAAAAAAAAAAAAAAGGGTTTGACAAGCAGTTGTTGTTCCCCCAAACTAATTCCCACAATATTCCAATATTGCTTGGAGTACTGAAGGGTCTAATGCATCCAAAAATAGAATGACAGTTTAATCTGGTCTGTCTAACGCGAAATAACCTGCCCGAGGTCAAATGTGGAGGCCATTTACCGCACATCAGCTTGCTAGAGGAAAGAACTATCTTCGCGGTAGGACCCAGGAAATATTAATTTGATTTCTGGAATAAATTGAAAAAATGCAAATTGTCTGCAAATTGAGCAAAATATGTTTCCACCATGAAAAAAAAAATAATAATAATAAAACAAAAGAAAAAAACAAGAAAAGAAAAAGAAAATGTCCCAGAAAATGCGCCAATGGTGTTAGACTGGTTTAATTGTCTGATCCAGGTCCAGCGACGCTCGTGATACTGACGTGTGAAATACGGGAGTTTAAAGGCTTGGTGATAAGATAAACGGAAATGACAATCTGGACTTTTTAAAATCTACTTTCTGGAATAAGCTTAACGCATTATAGGTCATGCGTTCATTTTAGTTTTCCTGATTGTATATGAATATATTTTTATTTTTAAGTGGATTGCATAATGGACGAAACTGTGGAAACTTTAGGTCACGTTCGGCGTGGTCAACAAGATACATTATGCGGATCTGGCTAAAGAAGTGGAAAAAAGGGCCAAAGCCTCAGTGAAGTTGACTCGATTCCCAACTGACCAAAAACAAAATAAATAAATGGAAAATAAACATAAATAAATACAAATACAAATACACAAATAAAAACAATGTTCCGAGTAGGGCGTTTTGTTCAACATGTTCCATCAATGGTTTTACACCGGAACTCTCTTAATGTAAAAGAGTGAATACATCACTCTCTTGCCCGAGTGGTGGTGTAATTTTCACTCTTTTTAGAGTGCAATTTTCTCTAGATTGCTCTTTTAGAGTGAAATTCGAGTTAAGTTCACTCTAAATCGAGTGAAAAAAAAAATATTTCCACCCTAAAAAGAGTTGTCCCCCATACCACTCTTTTAAAAGAGCCATATGGCGGACAAGTCTGTTTAGAGTGGAAACATTTCCTTTTTCACTCGATTCAGATTGAAGTTTACTCAAATTTCAGAGTGAAAACATCACTCTCTTGCCCGAGTGGTGGTGTAATTTTCTTTTCTTTTTTAGGGTGCACTTATCTCTAGTTTGCTCTTTTAGAGTGAAATTTTAGTAAACTTCACTCTGAATCGAGTGAAAAAGGAAATGTTTCCACTCTAAAAAGAGTTGTCCGCCATATGGCTCTTTTAAAAGAGTGGTATGGGGGATAACTCTTTTTAGAGTGGAAATATTTTCTTTTTCACTCGATTTAGAGTGAACTTCACTCAAATTTCACCCTAAAAGAGCAAGCTAGAATGAATTGCACTCTAAAAAGAGTGAAAATTACACCACCACTCGGGCAAGAGAGTGATGTTTTCACTTTTATACATTAATTAAGAGAGTAAGACAACAACAAGATAAAAACAGAACCATAAGAACAAGGTAAAACAGATGAATTACACCCTTGACATGCATTTTTTGCCCTGCTTGGTCTCCGTTTTGATGACTAATAAAGAGGACTTTTAAAAAATACGCTGGCTAATTTAAGCTGGCCTGGGTTTCTAAGTTCAGGATACGATCATTGGCCGGCTTTTCGTCAAAGCAACTGCAATAGCGTCTCCAATACCATTTAGGGTTAGTTAGATGTTATCACATTAGCACGTAAACAAATTTGCTAATAACATTGAGGAAACATAATTCGATGCTTCCAATTAAAAGAAAAGATGAAAAAATATAGATAAATAGTTCAAACATGTAAATTTGTTCTAGTTACTTAGACGTCGGTTTTTCTTTACAAAGTACGTGCAGACCACCGAAATAGGATAATTTATTCTGCATTAAAGCAAAATAAAATTGTGTTTGTTGAAACATAAATTATAATGATGGGTTACAAGTTTCAATGCAATGGAACTTGTTTAAAGTAAGCTCCCACTCTGCAAAAAAATGAATAAATAAATAATGGGATAAATTAATGGATTATAACTCACCCAAAGGTGACTCCAGTAACTAAATTAGGTTCGAATTATATTGATCTTGTAAAAATGTACAAGTTTAACAAGATTCAAAACATTTGGACGAAAATTACAGAAGTTGTGAGAAAACACGATTTTTGACCAATAATGGCCAAAACACAGGCAAAAACGCCCTCTAGTGACAATTTTTGGTTTGTTTTTGACGGCATCATACAGAGCTCGGTTAAATGAACATGTATGACAAGTTTCATCAAAATCGGTCGATCAAAATCGGTCGAATACGGTGTGTGTGTGGGGGGGGGGGGCACTATGTGCACCCCGCCGGTCCCCGTACATAAAACAACAAAAAGCACGGTCCTGATAGGGTTAAATTAAGGAAATTATCCCTTTAATAGCTTTATTAAACACTATAACGATGATCAGATACAAAGCCTTTGAAAACACCCATACAAGTGATGTTTTGAACATCTGAAAACTCGTTACTGTTGTAATAAGAAAATGCACCCATTCCGATGACTTTTGTTTAATGTTAGTTTTTAGGTTGTATTCCGGGACACCAGTACTGTTCCAATGAATGCACTCTAACTAATCCTTTTAAACGGATCACATGGTTGAAAATTCACAAAAAGAGGTGATTCACATATCAGCACTAAGATCTGCTAGATTATGTAGGGCATCGAGAATCTGTCCAAATAGGACTGCTATTTAATGCACAGGTAAGCCGAGAATGTGGCTTTCTGGAGCTCGATAACAGATAAAGGGGAAAAAATCAGACATTCTCTTCAGAGAACTTGCAATAACACTTCACAAGATGACTTGAGAATGTTGCTGCCAATAACGGTGCCTGCAACGAACAAGATTTCACCAGTATGAATTTTGAAAAAAAAAATGTCAAGTCCAGCGTGACATATGAAACTGATGTCCTTCCAATACGAAGTTTATTTAAGTTGCTGTGATTGTGAAATACAACGCATTTTATCTGTATTATTTGTAAGTATTATTCTTGATATCTCAAACGTGCTTATTTGTCTGAAAACGTTCAGTGAGTTATAAAATAAAGGCTTTACAGTGAACTAGTTTTGTAGCAAAGGCACTGAATGTTTTCAAAGAGGGGTTGCATTTTGAAAATGCAACCTACCGCCCTCTGTTGACCCGCTGATTAGATAATAATTTTATGTTGTTTCACACTGTGCCACATGAAACAAACGACCTGTTTTTGAGACTTGTTGTCAATTAATATCACCATGATTAACCGTCAAATGTTAATCTGTTTAGTTATAGAAGTCCGTAAAAAATCACCTGCTTGGAAAACTAATCCAGCAAGTCCATCAGCTCTGAACGAGAGACACCTCTCTCCATGACATGCAAAGGTCACTTAAAGCTCGCTCCCAGCTGCGGAAGCAAGTCAAACTCTGGTCTGCAGCGTACACGTCTAGCATGTTATACATACAAGGCACAGTTCACTTTCTCCTGTCTTTTTGGGGGCCCGAGGCTGGCTTTATTTCCTGCGTGTCCATGTCCCCAAGACATGGTCGAGACAAACGAGCAGATCCTAGAGAATAGTGGATGACTTGCCTATCTGACAAGAGCTTGGGTATACTGAAAGACTACCGTACAGTCCTTCAACATGACTGAGATAGAAGAGGGCAGTGACGTTTTCGGACATCACAGGGCGTTTCAAACCGCTCTGTTATTTTATTAAGCCTTAGATATAAATGCTGGGATTTAGGTTGCCAATTTTTGTTTGATGGCAATGGCATATCAATCAAAAACTTCAATTTCCCGACGTGTAATACGAGTAACCGGTTTTTGTTATTCTGACCGCGTTGTTGTAAGGCAAGCTGAAAGGTTTCTGTTCCATGGTAGATGGAAAATGGGTCATTTTTTTTTTTTTTTTTTTTTTTATTTATTTTATTTTGTTTTAAAGAAATTCCGAGAAATAACTTTTCACCCAAAGGAAGATGCGTTCCGGGATGCACATTTTTAAAAGGTGACGAATCATGGATGACGTTGTCATATCTGCAACACGCCTTAAGTGTTCCTAAAGTAAATCCCATCTGTCGTCATTTAATACGAGGGCGGGATAGCTCAGTTGGAGCGTTGGTACATGGAACCGGTGGTCGCAGGTTCAAATCCCGCTCCATTCGTTTTGTTTTCTTTGTTCACCCCAAAATTGATTGGAAATTTACCCAATCAGTTTCCCTTGTGGTTTATTGCTAGGTTTTAAAGTATGTTAACATATATAAAGGAATGAAATGAATGGTTTCATATTTTTTACAGTAAGAACAATAAAAACAAAATAAAAATAAAATAAAATAAAACAGGTGTATAGGCCTGCGAATCAATGCGATATTGACATAAACAAATTAAGGTGAGGTTCACAGATATATGTGCTGAAAGTAACCCTCTCAATCCACTTTCGGCTAATGACACTTCCAAGGCCGGTAAAGTGTCGTTCTCAAACCTCATTGCACACGGATACTGATGTCTTTGACGGAACTTCTGCCCTGGTAAGGCTGGCTCTCTTGGGAGACAGCGGGTCTCCGTAGGAAATCACGCCAAAACTGCCTCAGGAAATGACTTTTTTTTTCACCATCTACTCTGCGTGGTCTGTCAAGAAACGGGAGATGCTGGCGAGCCTCGAATGCACTTGTCGACCGTATTCGCATGGTTATTTCATCTGAGACAAAGAATATTTGCTGTCTAACTTAGCTGGTATTTTTCGTCTCTGAGTGGGCTGTTGGGTCCTTTAATTTACCTTGAAGTACACTTCATCTGCCCACTGTGTTTGGATAGAGTAAACTGTGCTTAATGTCAGTTTTAATCCTAGGTATTATAACCTATACTTCGAGAGTTATGTTCTTTCGAGTCGCACAGTGTGTGGTGGAAAAAAAAAATGAAAAACACACAGGATAATAATGCAATGCAATTATAATGAATTAGAAATAATTCTTCAAAATCTATAATGTTTTAATAACCAGATTGAGTGGGCCACAATTGAGTCCAAACACAGTTTGTAGATCAAACAGCCATTGCTGTGTGTACACATGCCTAGTGTACAAACAACTCTTTCATAAGAATATAGACTGGAGAACTCTATTAAAGTGTCCAAGAAGTAACATTTTAAATACAAAGTAGATGCGCATCATTCCCTGATTGTATTGGCTCTGATAAACATCTACCACATTGCCGTTATGCAAACGTCGGCTGACGTCGGTAGGGGAATGTGGGTCAACAAAAGCCGAGTAAATGTATAACCTGATGTGTTTTACAAAGGCTTAGCGTTGGATATGCAAGGTTAATTTGACAGCGGCCCGAATACAAAACTGTTTTGCATTGAAACAGATCACGGATTTGCGAGGACGATGTCAGTTTCGAAGTGTGCTTACCATGAACTAGAATTGGATGATGGAGTGAAATGTCATCTATCCGACGTAAAATACATTACGTTGCTTTTCTTATTAAACATGGTCATATTGTTGCATAATAATGAAACAATAATTTGGTAATGGAAGTGTTAAAAACCTTGCAAACAATGTTTGTTTGTTGTACTTATTTAATGTCCTATTCGTTTATCTACCTATTTTTTTTGGTGTGTATTTTTCATTATATTTTATAGTTTAGTTTTTTTTCTCGTTTCGAGTTATACAACCTCATGTATTCCATACTAAAAAAAACCTTCACATCCATTACTAACACGGCTTATTTCAATAAAGACACGTGACAATTAATATAGACAATATTTGCAATATATACAATATTCTAGCACAGACAGATGAAAACTTATCACTGCTCATTCTTTCCTTTTCTGAAGCGAACAAAATGCTTGAGAATACGTTTGAACTGCAAAGTAATATCAATATCTGAGGGATGTTTGTAACTATATGTGACCCGGGATTTTGTAGAGT
This sequence comes from Marthasterias glacialis, assembly GCA_911728455.2. Lineage (NCBI taxonomy): Eukaryota > Metazoa > Echinodermata > Asteroidea > Forcipulatida > Asteriidae > Marthasterias > Marthasterias glacialis. Next base: position 4,579,265 of record OU452230.1, read on the forward strand.
GCAGGTTTTAGGATCAGTCTCAATGCAAGAATTAGATCAGTCTGAATGCAAGAAGCAAACTCCAGAAAACAATAAAGGTGAACAAGTTGCTAAGCTGCCTTTTGAAAGCTGCGTATTTCACGGAATTACCATTCAATAGTGCTAAATCTTTAATAAACTAGATTACATATGATACCGTAAGAAGTAACCCAGCAATGAGATGAGAGAAAAGCTATCTGCTCACCATTGGTATTATTTTTTACACGCAAAACACTTGACTTCGTCAGCCAAAGCAAACTCAAAATAAAAATCAACAAACAAGAAATACCTGTTAAAGACCTCAATTTCTGACTAGAATGTTTTTTTGAGAACAATCGTCTTTTTGCTGTCTCTTGTTTCACATTTACTTTTGAATACACCTGGAAACTATTCGAGTTTTGCATAATGACTTGCGTTAAAGGAAAGTGCGGACTTATGTTAAACTAAATACTGGGAAGTAAAGGGTGTTCAGGGAGTTGGTCATTCCAATACGAATTTGAGGAGGGAAAACAAGTGACAAACATGAATGACATGGGCTAGATTACCGCGTATATTCCAATGCGCCCAGTTGTTGATCGAAATCTTTATCCGCAGTCGTAACAACAGGCATTTGAATTTAGAATGGTAATTCAAGATTGTTGACAATATTTATGAGTTCCAACAAAGCATTGAAACTTAAACCGAGGTCGTACCCTCAAACCAAGACATTAGATAAAAGTCGGTCGTAAATATCTAGCGCGCAAGTAACAATCCGACCCGCTCAATCGATACATCGAAACGTCATCCGATTAGACGATCTAATGCGTATGGATTCGTGATAAATAATATGACACTCCTTTTCGCCTGAAAACCTGCCATAAGATCCGTAACTGGATAACATCCGTATGCATATTATAACACTTCAGATATACTAGCCGTGGATAAGGAATGGGATCGCCCTGTAGTATTCAAAAAGAAGAAGAAGAAAAAAAAAACACGAAGTGGATCCGACTCTGCATGCAAATAGTCTGCCTTATATGCAAATTCAGGATTTCCCACCCTCTTTGCCCCCTCATATCCATGGGCTTCATTGATTTATCAAATTTCCACGATGACCCCTCCAGTGACCTATAAGTGTCTTGGCAAGACTGATATTGCTAACATTCAGGGAAGTGTGTGATTTGAAAAGGTAAGTCCAACGGAGCTCGATGAAAAGCAACAGCATTCAGACTTTTACTGACAGAGACGGAACAGCAGAATGAAATTTCAAACAGTGCATTTTTGTCATACATTGAGCCAGTCGGTAAAATGATAGTCTGTAGCAAATCATTCTAAAAGAGTGGTTGCTAAGGAGGTTTACTGACGCAATTGACACACAAATGACTGTCATCAACACACTTATTTACCCGATAGTCGTCATTACCGAAAACTTAACACAAGAAAAACAGATTCATCTTTAACCAAAACAACCTCCAAGCTTGACTTGAAAGATGTGCTTGTGGCGAAAAAAACTTGACACACAACCGTGAACATATATCTATATTTTGTTTTTCTCCACGAAGTATGAACAAAATATTAACAACTCATAATGTCATCATCAATAATACTTTGATCCGGTCATGCGATCTATCATAAAAGGTCTCAAAATGCACAAGGTATTAGATTATAAAGTTGATATAACTTCCTTGAGTGACAACTTAGAGATAGCATTCTTCTGGCGATTAGCTCCGGTGTCCTTGAAAGGTCAACGTTACATACATATTTGACAGAATATTTGTTAATCTTCATGACAATATATTTGTGATCAGTCAATAACGGGGAACAAATCCTCATTTCAAGGAACTCCATGTAAAAATGTTTCCCTCAACTATTTATCTGTTGGATGATTTAAGTTTCAAGCCGTTGCCATCTCATGGAAACAAAGTAATACAGATAAAAAATGGTAAAGCAAGTTCAAAGTTGTTTTTAAGAACTGAACAAAAAAGTCTAAACAAAATCACACTCTTCTTAACTACTTCCCTTTGATAACATTTCAAGTCAGTTGAACAACCATTTGAAACCATTCAGCTGCACGGGTTATGTTTGGTAGCTCTGCACAATTGTGTCTGTGTGTGATTTGTTTAGAAGCAATCATTACTTGATACCGACATGTAGGCTGATATTGTTTATCTTTCCTCCCAAAACCACGGTAGATGATAGATAATGCTCGACCAGTATGAATGTTTAATTACATAGTGGATATGCAGTCATGTGTAACAGCAACGACACCATAACAATTATATTCAAGTGGGATTTTTTTTTTTTTTTTTTTTTTTCAAATGCCGTTCTTTCCGTCTAGTCCCATTTTCAGCCTTAAATCTTACACTCAGCTATAGCGTATCGATGTTTTGTTGAGTGTTTGTTTTTGTTTGTTTTTTGGGTGGGTTGTTTGTTTTTGTTTGTTTGTTTAGTTTGTGTTTCGTTTGTAATTAACCTCTTCTCCTCTTACGCGTTTGAATCGGCAGCTTTACTTTCTGGAGTCTATCCGTTCATACCCCGGTTACTCGCTCGGGTCTTGAGTTTGGTTTACCGTTGGGGAAACGATCCGGCAATCCCGCATTCAAGGCTTGACACAAGGGGGTTTTACAGACTACCAGAGTACCCGGGTACGGCCGTTTTTCAATATTTACATTCGTGATTATTTTAAGTGAGACTAACATAGTTAGCACTGGCTGGAAAATCAATTACTTGAACGCTTTTTGTAGGTCAATTCAATTACATATTTGAGCAAGACTACTTTAGCAAACAGATTTGAACGAACATGCATCGCGGTATACACGTGCAGGCCTACCAGGGGCCATTATCTAGGCGACTGCGCCGTTTTGGCTTACAATGTGCATTTCCGTATTCAACAAATCGGTCAACACAATGTGCTGTTAGCTTATATCAACTAAACCCCCCCAAAAAAATGTTATCTCATGGATTGTTGGACTTGCGGCTGTTAGTATTTTGTAAACATAACAGCCTCTTATTAAAAAACATGTTTGAATGTTCAAATCGAGATTAGCAACTTTGTGGAAACGTAAACTGGCAAACCCATTGATTCGCCTACCATGTTTTTAATGATTATTAAAATATTACGCATTGAGTCCCGAAGCATGGTGAAAATGTTATTTTACATCAAGACATCTATTATGAATGGTACCAACAATTAAAAATAAAAACAATGAAGGCAAAAAAAAAGAAAAACAAAAACAAACGTCATTTACTTTGGGGGACAGATTCGCCACTTCGTGAGAACGCGGACAGTTTGTGCAGCCTCTATCGAAAAATCGTGTGGACCACTCGATCAACATCCACGAATTTGAGTCATGATTAAAGGACGTCAGTGGGGAATTCATTCTTGGGTTTGCATCTACAATTATTAATAAGTTATCTTAATTAAGGAAGGCACACAGCAGTAGCAATTCAGAATCTCCTTCAGCATGTATTACACTGTGTAAATCCATTTTCTTCTTCTTCTAAAACCCATTCGAAGTGCCCGCATTTCGCACTGACATTTCAGCACGAAAGCCCTTCCGCTGTTTCAACTATGATATGTTGACGTTATTATAGAAGTCATTAGATTCTCATAAGTCAAGCGAGGATCCTATTAGAATGTTCTCTTGTTGACAGTTGAACATTAAGGGACACCGGCGCATTATCAACTGCAATCGAACGTCATCGGGTGACGCTCTTAGACAAGAGAGGCGGCATGCAGAGTTGTTGAGACGGTTCGCTTACCCATGGTGGACTGATGGGTAGTCAATAGCATCACCTGGATTCCCAAGCTAAAAAGTATGTATAAAATGTACCCGTTGAAAGGAGAAAGGTTTAGGGACAAAAATATCAATTAAACGGGTAACGTTGTGACGCAACACAGTTCCCGGTGTTTTATTTATATATTTATATATGTGTATATGTTTACATAAATTCAATATATTTTTTTTCTAAAAAATAAAATAAAAAAAACATACAGTTTATATGCCATGGGGTGTTGAGCCGCCTTTAGTATAGCTCGATGTCCTGAAAGATGAATAATGTTATCACCGGTAAACGTTTTTCAATCAAAATACTCGTATTGTCCTTGTAAATAATACGTAGGCTTCCAACCAGTAGCTCGTTGGCGATAAGTATTGTTATGCCGGTATATTGGATGTCATTCGGTGAGAGTAGTTTTGACTTCAATATCGCGGTACGTGCGTGGTTAACGGGTTTAGTTCATTTACTTTTTTTTTTCCTCAGTTGAACTGCTATCAATTTGCTCTCCCTAAAGAATTATCCAACACTATTAGCAGTATAGTTTAACGAAACGACTTATGGGTGGATTTCATATTTAACCCCCGTCGATGTACCTTACGATTTAGTATTGTGGTATTGAAACCTCGGTAGTAACGCAAATAGTATGCATTTGGTGTTATAGCTATAACGAAAACGAGTGAGTGTGCACCCCAGCATAAACAAAGGCCACCCACCTACCTACCCATGCCAATCTTACTGTTCTATATGTTTGATGAACAAGCACACAGAGAGTGAGTTATATGATATTGCTTTTTGCATACCCGGGGGATACACCCACACCTTCCATACGGGGATGATGTTTAAGGCCACGCAGGTAGTCACGCAGACATACAGAAGTTTGCCTACACGAGATTACTTTTCATGCACCTTTGCGATCACTGGTATAGCATCGAGACTTTGGTGATGTGATGTGCATGGGCAACAAGTTACACCGGGCATACTACACATTAAAAACCGGTCACTACCGGAAAAATAATTTTAAATTCATGAATAGAAAAAGGAAAAAATAACCTGCCCATAACTATGTGTTAAAATAATTATGGCCGTTGTTTTGGTTTTGTTGTAGCTGGTTGTTAACTATAAATTGGTGATTTAATATATATATATTTTTTTTTCATTTTCTTTTCTTTTTTTTTTATTTTTATTATTTTTGTTAGTGTTATTTTGTTTTCCATGTGTGTTGTATTTTATTATTAGTATTAATATTCTTTTGTTTCTTCTTTCTTTTCAATTTGAGATGTGATGTACCGCGATGTTTAGGGATGCTACCCGCATTTGGGTAATATGATAACTCTTGAAACACTAGATATTAGCATTCATGGTCAACCGTATCTACTTCATAACATGAATAATTAACATTATCAATAATACAGAGTTGACCTCCTTGTTGGGTTGAAGAAGGCTCTTGATCCAGCCAGGCGAATAGTAAGAATGGTGACATACTTGGTGGAATCGTCAACTCACGACTCAGAATATTATTATGTCTAAACTCCTGTTAATATTTTGCCTATTGTAATTATTACTATTTTGTGTAACTGTTTAAGTCTTTAAAAAAGGTTACTGCCTAATCAGACTAACTTTGTTATTTATGTCTTTATTTCTTTATTTCTTTATTTCTTTATTTCTTTATTTCTTTATTTACTTAGTTAGTTAGTTAATTATTTATTTAATTATGTATTTACGTGTGTTCTTTTTATTTGTGTATCTATTTCAAAACTACTATCAGTACTAGCATTATTTTATTTTCAATTTTGCAATTTTGTTTTATTTAAATAGTTGCTACTTTTATTAATTAATTTATTTTTGTTCATTATTTATGTATATATATTTTGACTCTGAATATTTGTCAGAGTACTTTCTTATACCATTCTTTAGAGGCCACCGTATGTTTGTATTATTCGCAATTAGTTTTCATTTCAAATTTCAAATTTCAAATTGAAATAAATAACCTTCATCTTTATCATGTGTGTGTGTGTGTGTGTGTGTGTGTGTGTGTGTGTGTGTGGTAATTTTGTTGGATGTAAATTTAAAATCTATTCCTACAAAAGCTATTACCCGCTCAATCAAAAATCCAGCAAGTAATTATAAATAATAAACCACGTTCCACGACTACCCTCACGTTATTTATTTAAAAGCACGCAGTAATCCCATTAAAATGACCGTGCCCTGTGATAGACAGCCTAATATCATTCGCTCATTAGAATATTTCTCCGTCAGTTCTGCAAATAATCCAATCTGTTATGTACTGGAAATGCCGCTTTTCAATAAATGAAATACAATATCACCCGGATCACGGAGCACTGCTTATTCGCGTGCAATGCACCGCACTCTGGCTTTACGATCGAAACCACTTTTATGGCGTTACAATGGAAATGAGTGGCGAATATGCCTGCCAACAATCTACCAAGATGCAGCCCTTCGGAAGTGGTTGAAACCGATAGTTTTTACGTGAACCAGCCTATTCAAATCATCTGCACTTTGTCCGGAAAACACCCCTGCCCTGATATTTTTAGCCGATAAATACGTACTGGTGAACTGTCTTCAGTGTCACGTTTATTAATACGAAGGAAATGATTTTGTGTGTGTGGGGGGGGGGGGGGGGGGGGGGGGGGGGGGGTAAAGATTCTAAGTGAATGATGCTTGGGGGAGTTAACAGCAGTCAAGTTGTACGCACTTGATACACAACATCAAAAGCAATTTACATCGTATTTAGCTTGCCCACCTTTCCAAGGTTGAATCTATGCAGTAGATAACCCAATGAACCTCAACGTCTGACCGTATAATTTACACCTCAGACGTTTGTTCTGGATTATCAATAGTATTTAAATACGACTAGTTAAATTTACATTTACAGTAAGAATCATCTCAAGTAGGAACCTTGTCATGTTATGTCACAAAGAGAACATCTCCAATACTTTTCTAGTGCCAGCTATTGCTATATATAAAAATCGACCCTTATTTTGCAGCACCGGAGCGAACGGGGCAAGAGAATTCAATTTAATTTTGAATTATTATTTGCGACGACCTTCGTCTGCCACTCTTTCCAGTCAGTGGCTTTGCTCAAAATGTGCTTGGAGTTGTGTGAAGGCGTGCAGTTGTGTGAAGGCAGGATATATATATAAACCCTCACAGTGGCCCAAAGCTAAATAGAACTGAAGAACACATTTCAAATTTTGGACAGGGTGAAGATACTAATTTGACCCTGTTTTTGCGACTAGTTTCACTTGTTGATTTACAAGCACAGTTTCTTTTTTTTCCCAGTTTGCCCGTTATTGAATTTTATTTTCAGGACACGCACAGTAGGTTGATGAAATAATCAGAAGACCATGCCAGGCTAGGTGGCCAGGGAAATCAATGATGTAACAGCCCCTGTGCATCTATGGGACTTTCAGTATATATTCTGCTTTGGATTACGCTTCGGGCATAATGGGAAAACAGAAGCTACAGGTCAACCAGGCATTGTCAGTTACTTTGAGAATAGGGGCTGCAGATGTCGAAGCAGGGCGTGCAGTATCCCGAAACGTACCCGGTGGAGTTGTAATTCCCCCTCACTGATGTAAATCAAGTGAAGCATTTGCGCACCAAAACGCATTACGTCAGTCTCTCAAGAACATTTATTTAATAACAAGTGCAGGGATAAAACCCATCCTCTGGTAATAAATTGGTCAATTAACTAATTAAGATGGTCAGGTCAGAAACAAAGATAGCGATGCTCGGATCCAAAGTTTGAATATCGTTGACCCGGACAGCGCCAAGAAACATATTCATTATTTGTGTTGCTATAAAAAAAAGAAAAAAAAAAAAGAAAAAAAAAGATGCGATGCGTTGTTGTTATCTGGATTGTAGAGAGTGTTTTTAAATAACAACATTTACAATTAACTTAGTATAGACGCTTTGAAATGAATATGTTGCCGTAGTCAGTTTAAATATCAAAATAAAAGTGCCTTTTTTTTACTTTTGCAAACACATGTGGAAATAATGAAACGTTGGCGGTTACAAACGAAAAGAGTCAATATGTTTTTACAAGGCGGTGAATTTGTCCTCCGAATTATATACAGTACCGCACCATTATGGACATAAAACAAACAAAATGAACAATATCAATAACGTAAACATAAGCGACAAACAAAGTAAATATGTTTGTATCAAACTTGGTGCTACTGAAAGAATTACAATCTATGAAACCAGAAACATCTACCCACCCCCGATAATAACATGACCTCATCAACCTAAAGCATTTCTTATAAAGTCAGTAAGTCTTATGAAGTCAGTAAGAGCCTGAAGGTGGAACTGAAGAGGCATCTTTCAGGTTGACTACGTAAGCTGCAGGTAAACATCATTTCCACAACATACACACGCTAGTATTTAGTCAAATCCCAACAAAAACTGTGACCACTGTGCAGCATGCATTTTACGCGCCGAGTTGCACATCTCGACCTGGGAAAACGGTTGTCGATGGATCACTCGAGGGAGAGAGAGAGAAAAAAATACTGTTGTTTCTAGATTGTGATCATCTTCCGCACGCTCCATGTGAAACGAATTTGCTAATGTACTGTTCGTTTTGACCATGGCAATGTTAACAATTTGATAGCTTTGACGTCTTGTTCTGTCACTTTGACGGAGGACTTAATACGCAAAATAAAGGCCGTTGTGTTTGCGTGTACCTAAAAAAGCTAGTATTTAATTTCATACTTTAACGAGAAACTAAGGACACATCTTTCCTTAAGGCAGGTAAATCCGATCAGTGGCGTCTTAAAAAGTAAAGACATACTGTTGAGTTCTTCGACGATGTTATTTGCTGACCTCTCCCCCCCCCCTTTCTCTCTTTCTTTCCGTATCTGTCTTCGTTTCGAGAAAAAAAAAAACAAATACCGCAGCGAATTATTTATAAAACTAACTTATAATACTTTACGCCGTAGTATTTTTATTTTATTTTTTTTGTAATACACCAATCAATGACGTTAACGGCTTGAGTGAACAAGCTTCATGCACGCTGCCAAATGTTTGAGTCCTTGTAAATAAAAGGAATTGAATTTCCTCGCGCGCGCAAAAAAAAAAAAATATATATATAATAATAATAATAATAAATAAATAAATAAATAAATAAATAAATAAATAAATAATAATAATTAAAAAAATAAATAAAGAAATAAGCAATTATTAAATATTTAAATAAATAATAGTTATCACAGGAGAGGGAAAAGGCACCAGATGTCCCAAGAATTCTATTTTGGGCAAGTAACTCAATCTTAGTGTCGCTTAATGTAAATTTAAATCCTTAGAGGCTTACGTGGGTTTGTAATTTGTGCACATAATCCCTTGCCCCAAATAGGAAATGACCTACCAATCCAGACGGCCACGTTGACAATGATGGCTCTTGTCGTTGTTCTAGTTTTTCTTGATTTGACAGCGTGAACGATAAGAAGATACCGGTCTATCGACATCGCTGTCAGGGTGCAACATGTTGCCTGAACGGCTACCTGCAATGTGCAGAAATAAAAGCAATAATCAGACACATGTATTGACTTGACATTCCACACGTCCTGCTATAGTACTGGGAAGTCCCGGGGGGCTCAAGTATTGATATTAACCGAAACAGTTTTATGGCACCTGGAAAGCGATGACCAGCATGTATAGCAATCATACTAATGTTTGTGCTCTATATATTCATCGAATGAAACTGTTGTGACATAAATGCATCAAGTGCCGTAATTATGAGCACAATTGTAACGTATTGATGTATGACATAGTCAGCCCAACGTAATAAGACTGCTTTACATGCATAGTGTGCCCAGTAGAAATGGGACCGCGCAAAGGGCTAACAAGGTAGTCAATCATAGCGTGGACGGGTACCTGCAGACAAGGGAAATACGTAAAAATGACTGACAGAGTATGGGGCCTGTTTCATTTCAAGTTGTCGGGGACACGCATTGACCTCGTGGTACAGGCAGGATACTTTTTCTTGTTGGCGACCGTAAACGATTCAATTCCTCAACTTGCAACCCAGGTTAAGTTGAGGAAAACTACAAGTCAAACCTTTAGCCCCTACCAAAAGGGTAAAACTTGAAAAGAACATGATAATATTTCCTAACAATGAACCGTGACATATTATTTTCAATAACAGCCGCTGCGAATAGGGATGGACAGGTTTTAAATTACTGTACATACTTTGAAGCAGCAACTATCAATGTCAAACCAAATTAGTATAAGGTTGATGACAGGATCATGAAAATGACAAAGCGAAAACATCCACCAAGTGTAGGTTTATCTTTCGATCGCATGAACTGTCCTCGTTCTTCACTGTATACCTTGTTGGAATTTGCTCAAAGTTTAGACAATTCTTGTTACTACCGCTTAGTGAACACAGATCTTGCAGCCGTGCCTAACCAATAAGTGATTTAATCAAAATTCAACACATGTGCGTGCGTAGACTTCGCATTTGTTCATTTACTCCCAAATATGACGTGTGCATATTTTTCAAAATGTTAAGTTCCTATTTTAAAATCAAAGTTTGACACGATTTACCCCTCTGTTGAAATGAACATTTCCGGTTATTGTGATACTCCCGGGTCCTTTGAGATTATACCAATCAATGCAATTGTGTTATTGTAGCAAATTGTTTGTTTTGACAAAGGCCAATGATTTACATTGTACTTTAAATCAACCGCAAATCGAGTCTGGCGAGTCGCTTCTATGGCTTGGTTAATGAACACAATGACGTTAAAACACCGTAACATCCTCCAACTGGTGCTTGAAAAACGAAATGCTAACTCGGCTAAGATTTTACCATACCACCTGGAATGCCATGAGAATGTTGGCCTGTGGGAAAATAGAACGTTAAATAAGCAAAACGACTCGACAAATTACCACTTCCTTTTGCTACTATTTTGACACGAATTTCCTGAAGAAGATTAAGGTAAAAGAGAAGGAAAAATTAAGCAAGATACTTGGCAACCGTGCGAAGACGTGTCTATCCCAATTTTGAAATAAATCACTTGATGCAATGGCCAATTAGATGAATAATAAAGTTCCGGAAAAAGCGAGTAGTGCCATCGAGAATTGTTCCTGGACCCCCGGGACAGAGCTGTACTTGATCAGATGCGCACGTGCTTTCAACAAGGTGCTACCAGTGAGAGCTGGCGTTAACTTAGCGTTGGGAAAAGCAGTTGTTGGTCACGTAGCGTACTCAAGTGGCGGCAATAATGCCAAATTTGACTCCTAAGCGTCAGTCTTCCCGAAAAGTCAGATGTATGATATCAGGGGGGGGGGGGGGGGGGTGGTTCTTCAATAATCAAATATGTATTTTGCGAGGATAGTGTTTGAAGTGGTGGTGTGCTAAATATCGATTTCTTGTTGTTTTGATCGATTCCAAACAAGGAACACCCAACACGATGAGGTACCATTACCGAACCGATGAACTCGTTTCCTGTCCGTTTCTTCATTGATCAAACAACTGGTCTATGTGGTTCACCACTGGTGGGTTGGGGATCAGTGTGTGTTCGTGGACGTTGAAGATATCCCTGTAAAGTGGTGCTGTTAACAAAACCCTTGAGTTCGTGCTAATGAGAAAATTTATGATGAAAAGAAAAAACAAACAAAAAAAAAAAAAAAAACGGAAAAACGGGGAAAAAAGAAAACAAAAACACTCTACAATGAATTCGAATCGAGACGACAATGTTGCAAGAGAAAAGGATACAAGTACAAGAACAGCATTTGTTTGAGATTTTTTTTTTTTTAAATAACAAATCGAACAAAAGAAAGATGGCAAGGAGACCGGTATGTCCTATTTTTAATTCTATCTCAATCATATGTCATCATAAAATGACAGTGAAGTCGGTTTTCGCCAATGATCCTCAAGAAACCCCAAGAACGAGGAGCTATTCCATTCTAACACAGTTTGAATAAAACCATGTTTGCAAAATGAGGGTCGAAATAACCTGGTTTACGAATGACTCAAATAGAGGCACAAAGAAACAGAACATTAAACAATAAATCATCAAATGGCCCCGTCTTGATGAGACGGGAATTTACCCCCCCCCCCCCAGTCCCCCACAGGCAATACGAATAAGAAGTAGAGCCCACTCCCAGCAAAAGTCGCAGTTGTATGGGCAATATTTGATATATTCCGATTAGATTTTTGCATGGAGGAAGACTCCCGTCTTTATCTCAAATTGATATCGTCTAGCTCTCAGGTCCTGTAATCTCGATCGTCTTTTTTTTCCTTCTTTTTTTGTCCCTTCGAGCTAGCGGGGCTTTTCGTTCAACAAGCCGGATGGATATATCTTCGACTGAGAACTATGGTTTCATTAACGTTCCCAATTCGGTAGACTCAAACGCCTCGGGAAATTAAAAACAACTTCACAGTAAAGACAGGATCACACAAAAGGTGACACAGTTTTCTTTTATGTCCCCTGTCCTATAAAAAATAGGGGCCCATTGGCCGACGGAAAGCAATGAGAAAGGCAAGCAAACTAAAACATACAACACAACAAGCACATAATACTGCTGAATGGATTGGGACAGTTTACTTTTATTCGGTGTAGTCATGGCGCGAAATGGCGTGTTCGCATCATACCATCAACAATGTCAGATACACCAACTAACCGTCGCCCGGTAATTGTACTTGCCAATTGTACAAGGAAGAACAACTATTCCGAAAAGCGGTCATGACAGTTGTCATTACTATTAATGTTATTATTATTATTATTATTATTTTTATTATTATTATCATTATTGTAACTATTATTATTGCTATGTATTTTGTACTTTTTATTTGGCATTTGTTTATGTTTATTTATTTCTTATTATTTGTATCATTATTTGTATCATTTTATTTGTTGACAGGCAAATGTTATATCATACAACAGCAACAACAAAGACAACACATTGCGAGCCTGGTAGAGAGATTGACAATGGAACGGCATATGTATGTTCTGTTTTGTTATATTTTAATTTACGGCATATTCTGAATATCGGAGCTTATGTTACACGCGTAATAGTCACTAGCCGAATTGATAACATTCCGGGACCCGGCTTTTCTAGTTAGTGTGGACTTACTCAACACAGAAATCAGGTCTTCTTATGAATCGGTACTTCACAAACACGGGTGATTATACTCCGAACCCACCGTAATTGAAAAGGGGAGCAAATTATAGTGTTTTTTTTTTTCTTCTCAATAGCAGTAACATCAGCAGCTGTAAAATAAAATAACATTGGTGGCAGACCGCGCTGTTGGGGTGAGTCAACGTTGGACTGGACACTTGTATAAATATGCATTAATGTAACACGATTATCTTCAATATTATTTTTTCCCCGTTATCATTATTACCATTACATTTCCAATGCATTCTGATGAGATGTGAAATGTGATGGGATTTGATATACTTCTATATCGAAAAGAGAAGCATGGAAAGTTTTACACACAATCATAATTTGAGTAACTACTTTCATTTCTTGTACGCCAGAGAACAACTGTCAAAAAGCAATCATCTTTCCACATGACAAGTAAACGAGCCGTAGCCGAGATAACATCAAACTAATCAGGTCGACATCATTATTGAGGCCCTAATCGATGAGTCCAGGTCAGTCACACCAAAATGATATGGTAATGGACCGATCATTGCCAAATAAGACACAGCAGATTACAAATTAGAGACCCAAGACGAATTCGCGGTGGAAAATACGCAATCACTTCATATTCTTGTGTCTCTCTCCCCACCACGCTTTGGAAGGAGCGCATGTGGAAGTGATGTGGGCTATAGCAACCATAATCATTTTGTTTTTATTTATTCCAGAGCTTTTCCACTTAGCCCTGAATATTTGACTTTCAATAAAGCTAATGGATTTCCCCCCATCTCTATACGATTTTAATATTTGATAGCTTTCATTGAAACTGGGCACAAAATGAAATTATTTGTTCGTTAAAAAAGATATGGCATTCATCGCCGGCTATTAATAACACACCAAACCCACTAACTATTATAACCTGTCCCCATTGTTGTACAGCCTTTGTAACTCTCTACGTGACTGTGCACATCCAAGCATGCCGTAATATTATTCAAAATACTGGCACTCTTTAGAGTGGCAACCATGGGCTTAAAAGAACTGGGGACCCTTCTGGCGTTTAACCTTTGAAAAAACATCCGTGGTGCGCCGAGAAATTATAACACGAGAGAATATAATCTTCTCTACAGTTCGTTGTCAGAATATCAAATGTTCAGATGCGATGAAAAGGTTTCCTTTATATCATTCCACACGAGACGCTAACACGGGTCTTCATTTTACACCCCTACATGAAATAGATTGCACGCCGTCGGATATTTTGCGTAGGGCTTTCCGTAATATTACATTGGCTTCTGAGCAGCCGCCTGATCAATTAAAACAACAGCGGCTCACGCGGGTGTCGCTATTTTTTTTCCAAGGTAAAACCGTTTTTACTGTTCGACGTCGACGGCAGAAGAAGCAACGGTGCGTTGATAAAATGTCATTACTTTGGGAAGAGGGTAGTTTTTTTTTACGGAAAGTCTCTGCTGGTGTAAACCAAAATGGTGTTGTGATTTGAACGTCTGTTAAACCCTAATACAATAAACCTTGGATTTGACAAATCGGGAGCACCGGGGTACGAATGCACGGCCCGGTCCAAGTGTAGTTTGTCAACGCATTATCTAAAAAAAAAAGAAGAAAAAAAAGTTTATATCTGGGTTGTCGATGAACTGGCGCAGTTTTCTTGCGTTCGCCTTTTATATAAAGTGACATTAGAAACGACCCTGCAAGTCTACCCCCCCCCTCCCCCCCCCCCCCAATGTAACAGGCAAGGTACGTAATTATGCCCATGCTTCAGTTGTTTGAACATTTCCTTTCACGTAATAGCAAACTCGTCTTCGGCGTTCTGACACGATGTTGAAATAAGGTTTCCTGCCCCCATTTTCTTCCCTTCATAATGAACCTTTTGTGTTTCCGTATCCTTGACTAACTGACAGTCACATAACATACATCATAGGGTTACCTTAGCAAAGACACGGCCATGAAGTCGTCAGACCATTGAATTACACATCACATACGAGTTTACGGTTGTCCCCATTGCTATTAAAAGAGACTTGGCTAATTAGGTCCATTATTCCCGTTATGAAAACGAACATGATTTCGTCCCCCCCAATAAAAACAATAATAATAATAATAATAATAATAATAATAATAATAATAAAATAAACAAAAATAAATAAATAAATACATAAATAAATAAGAAACAATAATAATAAGAAAACAAAATAACAAACAAATAAAATAAAATACACTGAAATCTATAATGTTAACAAAACACCGACGATTTCGGACAGTAATCAAAAATATATCACTCAGCACGAACAACAGGATTATGAAGTAGACATACGACTCTAGCATAACTGGCGAGTAACTATAATACTATCCAAAGGAAATGCTGCTTGTTATATTTGATTGTCGACAATATAAAGTCACGCACTACGTGACACCCTGAGGGGCTATACTTATTCCTTACTCAATTTTGCCGCATATAACGAAAATTCCGATCCCGGCCGAACAGCGTGTTTTGCGTTGTGTTACTAAATGTCAAATATCACGACGCGCCATACTTCCTGAAGTTCCTTCATGAAGAATTAACCCTAATTGAAAGTGACTGTATTTTATCATTTATTCCAAATGTAGGGGTTTAATCTTACTTCGAATGTGGTGAGAACCATTGGCATCCCACACACTTGTAAAAACAACCGCATTTACCAGATTTATTTGTTTTTGCAGTGAATATCTGAGTCTAAAACACGAAATAAGGTTGGTCAGGATATTCGGCTCATTGTTAAACCTAGTGGGTAAACTTCCGAAAAATAACATTAAAACAAGATACATATATGTCACTGCTATTGTTTTTTTTTTCTTGTAACCAGTGTATACAGGAAAGGAAAGAAGCTGCAAGGCTTTGTTGCACTGTTTCCATTTAGAATATTCATGTATGTTGTCGTCGTCATCATCGTCTTCGTCGTCGTCGCTGCCGCCACAACAACCGCCAACGTCGTCGCCCTCGCCATCGTTGTCGCTGTTGTTGTAGTTGTTGTTGTTGACTTGTGTAGGGTGTGGTGGTTGTTTTAGTTGTTCTGGTCGTCGTTGTTGTTACTGTTGTAGTTGTTTTTGGTGTTCTTGTTGACGTTGCTGTTGCTGTTCTCGCTGCCTTTCCCCCCCTTCCTTTTCAGACATTTCCATGTTTCCATCATATGGAATGTGTGGTTGGCAGATGATACAAAATTTGGCCTTGGGGAATCGTTCGGTACGTAATGTCAGCTGGTTTATGAAAACAACATTAAATTTCCCGAGCGACAAAATTTGAGAAAGTTGGGTGATTCGACCAAGTTAAAGTTACACAAATCCAACTATAAGTACCCCTGTGTGCATCAAAACAGATGGCCAATGGTTGTGTGCTTTACATAGTAAACTAATGTTGTTTTAAGTTGTGTTTTAACTTTTTAGTATATCAATCAGAATAGATCCCCAAATGCAGCATTACGTTTCAATGTTAATTGTGGAAGGAAGGGAGGCGGGGAGGGTGAGAAAAATACAACAACTAAATATATACGTATTGATGTTAAAGAGAATGTCATGATATTGTGAAATGGAGCATAAAGGTATTTATTCAAAAACATGGAGATATAATGCGAAAGTTGTGGCTACGAAACGTTCTCTTATGCACGGCAGCATTTTGTGATAAAACGTTCTCCTAAAGTTCCATTCGTGCTTAATCTTGCAATTCTGGTCGGATGAATTCCGTTTTAGAAGACCGTTGGATGAAGAGAGAGGGAGAAAGGGGGAGACGGAGAGAGGGAGAGAGAGAGGGGGGGGGGGCATAAAACACTTCAAGTAGGGGGTATTAACCCACATTAAATCCCAGCTTCTTGGTGCAATTTATCAGGGACAATTTGCAGGTTCGTGAAAATGGATGCATTTCATTGGGGCTTTTGTAACTGTATCACATTTCCTCAGGTGTGGAGATGTTGTATTACAGCGTTGTCAATAGAGAAATCATAATGCTAGATCTTTCACATAATGGAAGGTTTCAGGCCAATTTGCAAAGGGATATGGAGCGAAGCGTAAAGTATTGGACAGGTCAAATCAGACAATGTGTTCTCACCGTGAAAGTTTTATTTGACGGTAACCAAAGCTAATTGTTGTATTTTTTTTATCTCTAATGGGCGTGCCTTTTAAGCGCAAAAAAAACGGCCTTCTGGTAATAAAATTGAAGTGCGGACATACTAAAATGGTGAATAGACAAAGTGTCAAATACTGTACTTTGGATGTGCCACTCCAAACCCTAAAAAAAATTAACCAGCATTATGCACCAAATTCCAAAGGCTATAGTAGATTCACAAACAAAACATCGGAGGTGCAACATTGCCTGGGTTTTAATTTAAGACAGTGTAATATTGGTAACACTCTTAATACAACTTCCCAATCCTTACAGTGCACCTTTCTTAGCAGTATCAAAGCTACTACAACACCAAGATAGGCCACTCTATTCAGAACACGAAACGCAAAATCGGGGTACCCGCTGTCGTTTGATAGGTAAAACCAAATATCGTTTGCACAATAAGTAGCGCCTACTGAATGAAAAAAAAAAAAATACAAAAAAAATAAAACAAATACGCCAAACGATCCCACCATTTAAAAAAAGTGAAGGCAGATCGAAAATTTGGTGTTCGGCAATAGATTATGTCAATAATTTATGGTATAAAGGTGTTATATCTGCTACCGTACAACCATCACAAGCGTCCGATCTTGTGTTTCTAGTATATCTTTGGCAGTATTAGGATGTTAAAAGCTCATTTTTGAATGAGGCATAACATAGAAGCGCAGATATCATAGGAAAGACCAGTGCTGGAAACTTCGACAAGGAAATTGTTAGCAATCTGCGTATTTTATTATTAATATTATTATTATGTTTTTGTATTCCCTCAGTCACATGGTACAGGTTGTATTCCACATGCATAATATTATCAGCATCTGTGTCAACCTAGATATTGCTCTAGCGTGAAACCTCTTATTTCCAGATACACGGCACTTAAAACCTTCTGGTGTGCTATGTCTTCATCCAGTGTCCATAATACAATATTTCGCATCAAACTCTCTCTCTCACACACACACACACGCACCCACGGTACTCCTGCATATACTTCAGATGGCACTGAATAATCACACAATAATAATATAAGAGTAGATGTGTACAGCCTAATTGAGTGCAATGCCAGCCACTCTGCGTTTTATTGGCTGAGCAGTCATCTTCAACAATATATGCTATAAGCAAACGGCTGCAAAGACTGCCAGTGACGCGTGTCAAATGGAAAAAAAAAAATATATATATACAGTAATAATAATAATTAAATAATAATAAGAAGAAAAGTAATAATAACAATTGGAGGGGACCATCGCGGGTAAAAAACACATGCCATGGCAGAATACCATTTTCTGAGAAGATACAATAAAGAAAAAAAAAAAAAAAAAAAAAAAAAAAAAAGAAACAACAAGGGGTCAATGTTGACGACACAATGTACTTTAGAGAAAACAAATCCATTTCAAGCAAGGGATACCGACGGGTGATGGGTGTAAGTTCACAGTCACGGTCTCCGCCACAGTGTATTTGGGATCACTAATTGTACCGTGTTGGTTTGTAATGCCATTGGATTTTCAGTTTATAACCAAGTAAGGGTCCCCCCTATTGAGTAAACCGGTTAAGACTTAGTATTTCTTCTTTTTCATTAATCAGCATATGGACATTTCGGATGATGTTTTCTCTTCTTTTGCAGTTCTCTCTTCTTGTTAATTGTGTATGCAGTTATTATCATTGCATTTGAATGCTAAGTGCACACCGGGAAACACTTCTCATTTTGTATTTGTCAACTGTAATGAAAGAAGTAAAATTGAATTGAAAATTGGTCAAAAAAAGACATCCTTTGGATTACAATTGCCTGTACAAACTGCAAACGTGGATCGTAGTGAACAATAACACAAACGGTGGTATTGATTTGTTGTATTAAGGACACTGCGAAATCAATACGTAGTCTGAATACACTGAATTCAATGAAGAGAAGAAAACCAGGGGGGAGACAGCAGTTTGCAAACTCCTTTGACATTAGTGCTCTCACATAAGAACACTTAATTGCTTCCGACGTATAAGAATAAGAGATTGTATACTATTTGAGAGAGAGAGAAAAAAAGTATATACTATTCATTCCTACTTTAACGTCTACTGAGGTAAGGGGAAGGTCTTAACCGACACATTATCCTACAAAAGATAACATGATATGGTTGTCATTTACGAAGGAAGGCGAATACTAGTGAGGCGATTCTAAACAAAGTTCTAAAGTTGCCGACCACTCTTATGTACACTAATAACTGCTCAGCTTTTTGATGTAGTGTTTATTTACTCGTGTGATGATAATTATTATCGTTATGTTTGTTTGGACGGAATGGTTTATACACGTATTTTAGTTTTTGAGGAAACTCGCTCTAAAAAAATACTTCAACAACTGTACAAATGTAGATATATTTTTTCTTCTTCGCTTGACATTTCACGAAACAACACAATTCATTTTTGTATATATTTATTTATTATTATTTTTTTTTTTTACGTATTTGATCCATAGGTAAACAACATACATTACAACAGCAAGGGTAGTATAAAATTAAATGTTTGATAGAACTGTTCAAGTCACAATTTCTGCAGATATTGGTCAAGGTATAATCTGCTGAAAAGGCCAGAAAGCACGTCGTACTGCGTCACGGGGAACCATGTCTTATCGACAACCATGTTTTACAAGACCCAGAATGAGTTACCACTTACCAAGTGGAACTTTAGCGAATGACAGGCTCCGTGATTAAAAAACCTTCGTTCCTTCGCTCAATGTAAGTATGCCAGAAGGGAATCATGTTGATTTTTTTTCCTCATCTCTATCTCTCGACAGTAGGAGGGGAATTCGATCGATTTTCAGTTGGCAATCTAATTGACAAATTACCCCGTACACATCCTTGGATGTCAGGTTGATGTGTAAGTGGTACACTCATTGCTTTTTACCCCCAATGAGCTCCTAGGATTATTTATAATTGATGCATCTATTCGTGTATTACTTTGTATTTCATTCCCATTACTACATTTACGCCCTCCGAAGAAACTAGGGCAAGTCATTTAGAACACTGCTGCAAAATACGTTTAACACCAAGTCAATTGGACAAAATAAGTCCAACTGTGCAAGCTCGAAAACCCTTGTTTTAATCCCAGTGTGGAAACGCGCAGAGCAAGGGCCTTGAATCGTTGAGCCCCAAAAAACAGTCGAATTGTCATTCTGCGAATCTCACAGATATTTGTTTTAGTAAATTGTGATTGTTCTGTTCCAAACGAGTTGGTTTAAGTGTTCTTTTTCCATGAAATGACAAATATGTACCAAATGTTTTTATTTATTTATTTGTTATTTGTTTGTTATTATTATTATTATTATTATTTTTTTTTTTTTTTTTTTTTACAATTTCCTATCACAATTTTTAGTATCTTTTCCCTGAAAATAATGTTAAAATTCCCTGTGAAACAGAATTATCTTTAGAATTATCTGTAAGGTATCATCCGGATGCTGTTTTGGGGTTTTTCCCTTGCTGCTTCATCGTTCTCTTTCCTAAACTTAAATTATAGAAACCTTATGGGGGAGCGATGTTCCATTGTTAAAAGGGCCCCACAAGAGAGCCTGCGTGCCACCCCCCACACACACACCTGTCTGTTGATCCGGTAAATCGAAAACTTCTCTTTATTGTCCTATTTTTTATTTCTTATTTTTTTTTTTTTTTTTTTTTTTTTTTTTTTTTTACAAAATGTTTGACAGCTTATTCAGTATTGCTCAGGTAGCACAATGACAATATCAAGAGCATGAAAGGAAATACAAATGCGATGATTCACCCGGAATTAAAATTTAAATGATGTGCGGTGAAAAAAAAAAAAAAAAAAAAAAAAAAATACAAAACACAATGATATTGATAAATCTTTAGCCAGCCCCATTTTTGTTGTTTGTTATTTTTTTTTTCCTTAGTGGATTTATTTCAAAAACTTTGTAAAATAGTACCTGTACAATCATGCCATAACCGTATTTCTTCAAATCAGTACTGTGTTTGCGGCTGTGTGAAAATTGGTTGAACTATTGCATTGTTGGAATACATGGGCGTACCTGATACCTGAGTTGTGATTATTGAAATCATTGTCGATGCAGGCCTGGTGCAAAGCAGACCTAACCCCTAGTCCTAGCGGACACTCTCCCTATGTGCTGTAGGCCTACTAATATTTAGACGAAAGTAACATTTCTCCAGGGCTAAATGAACCTCAACCATTCCACCAAATTTAACAAGTATTATATTTAAATTACATTTTCAATTGCGTATACTTACAAACTGCATGTAGTTAACACCCTTGCACAGACCTTCCTCCATTCTCATTCCTGCTATATTAGCCGCAGTGGGTATGGCACAAATGCTTAGCATCGCAACATCCGTCAGTGCTAGATTGGCGATGAAATAGTTGGTAATGTTGTGCATCTCTCGGTACTTGAAGATGATGCAGAGAACGGTGCCGTTACCCACTAGCCCGATGATGGAAATGATGGCCATGATGATGGGCACGACAATACGCAAAGGGATCTCAAAGGAACTAGGGAACTTCATTCCACCTGGGTCCGTCCCCGTCGGAGAGACCCCATCCTCGAGGGTGGTGTTGGTCTCGGTACACGGGCCACTGTACGAGCTGGTGCTGTCAAACAAGCTGGTCAGATTGGTTGGTCCAAACACCTCTACCACAGTCGTAGCGATATCCGTGACAAATGATTGCGAGTCAGTCATGGTTGGTTGTGTATCAAGGCTGAAAGAAGCAATAAACAAAGCAGGTATTTTATGCGGGGACAATTAGATATAACCCAAAACAAGTCAGGAATTGTGAAGGGAGCAAGCCCTCGCCCGACACTGCAAATATGGTGCCATGAGATGGTTTGCCGAATGGTAACCCTTACTAAAGCAAGGTGATGTTTTTGGGTTTTTCTTGAAGACTGGAGATCCGTTCGTTCCCCACAGCACCCGTCAGGTATCAATCCGCTGTGACGAGTGAGACTCGAGCTCCTGACTCGATTGATTTTACTTCGACCGGTAAAGCCCGCCCCCAGTATCCTAACTACGTCATGAGTGGCCACCGGCAAAATGAAAATGTCATTAACTTGCGATTTCAGTGGTACGGTAAAGAAGCCAAGGGAAGACGGTAGATGGTAAATAATAAGCTACATCAAGCAGTCAGCATTTATTAAACGTAGACAATCAAATGGCAAACCGCAAAGTATACTGAAGATGAGTTGGTACACCGCATTCAGCAAATCCATTTTTTTCCGTATTTACACCGAGTGGTTCGGATAACTTGAAAAGGAAGAAGTATACGGTACTACCGTGTACGCCGTGGATTTGGAAGCAACATCTGTCTGAATGTCAAAACAAAACCATTAATTCTACCTCGAGGCGATATACCCGAACATTTTAAAGCGTTTTGTTTTTCTTTGTTTGCTGATATTTGTTGTTTTTTCACTGCCCGAAGAAAACTGGTACCAGCAAATCATTCCATCGTAATTAAAATGTCTGTTGGAAAGGTTTTGAATTTAAGTCTCAATATATCGGATACTCATTTCCAGAACAGGTCGAGTCTTAACTGTATGAAACATCATTTATGAACAACATTTAATAGGTTAACAGCTATCAACAACATTGTTCTTTTTTTTTTCTTTTTCTTTTTTTTTGGGGGAAGGGGTGATACACACAAGTAAAAATATATATATATTTGTTTTCTCCCCCAAAACGGCCAAAATTAGGAAGGATGAAGTATCTGGACGCCCCCTTAACGTTACATGATCAGTGTAAAGCTTGGTGTGAATGTATATCTTTGTGGGCACCTTATTCTATGCATTCATTATGTTTGAAATTGTATTTGAGTAACGAGTTCCGACAATTGAAGTTTATTAACACAAATTTCTCGAGAATAAGAGGGGGAGGGGACATGATCGTGCATTTTGATAAAAGTTATCTTGTTAGTTCATGGAAGTACTATCGGGGGAGGCAAAAAAAAAAACAAAAAAAAACAAAACAAAAAACATAATAATAAATTAAAAAAAAATAAAAAAAGAGCCTGTAAGTTCCATTCGTGTGTGAAGTATGAAAATATCTCATCTAATCAGCAAGAGTAGGTGAAACTCGAAGTTTGCTTGCAAGTCAGTCAGTTCGGCTCTGAAAGCCCGTCCCAAACTCACCTCCTTAACTGTAGTTCTGTTTAAATGAGTGACAGAGGGATTTGTCCGTGATACAAATTCAAGCTTCAGGGTCAAGATAAAGTCTTCAATTACGCGTAATGCTCTAATAGATCTCCACCCGAGGGTTAGGGATATTTTTTTTTTTTTTTAAAGGAGTTATAAAGTTTCGAAGAGTTATAGAGTTTCCAAGTTTCAGTTATTTTGGTTTGCAGTTTACACACACATTGCAACATAATTATAGCCACTATATGTGGATCATCCGGACAGGGACTTTTTTTCATTTGTTTATATTGATTGTAATTCCTAACATTAAAACCAATATGTAAGATGAAAAAAAAAAAAAATAAAATAAATAAAAAAATATATATAAAAATATCAGGACATTATGTTTGTTCGTTTTGCTCAATGTATGATCTTACTTTTTACCGCGTTGTAGACGACCTGCCAACTCAAGGAATGCTCTTTAATGATGCCTATTATTTCAGACCTCCACAAGGGTGAGGCCATCATGTTTTTATTCCATTTACAAATCCACCATGCATTACGGCTGGGGCAATATAATCCGGGCACTCCGTACATGACGTCAAAAAAGCAGAAATGGTTGTAAACGTCTCACACAAAAGAACCTATTTGCCATGCTCGGCTACCGGGACAATGAAGCACATTTTAATGTACACACCTTTGGGATTCATTTTCTCGTCTGAAAAAAAAAAAAAAAAAAGTGTTGTACACGGCGATCACATACAAGTCCACAACCTTAATTATAATTATAATTATAATGGCGTATTGACTAATGTTGGTAATTGGTAAATAGAAGGTATTCCCTTGAAGAGTTCTTGTGATAATAGGCTATTGTATTGCACGGTTTAATTGGCGTTAGAAGCCATAGTTGTTGTGGCTGATAAAAGGACTCTATTCAGGCTCAGTTGCCTTTCCCTTTAAAACAAGTGTGCTATCATCATTTAAACGTTGAGAAAAATGATACAAATGGCGACAGCTTTCTGCAATTTGTCTGCTCTCTTGTGTCACTAAAATAATTTATAGACCTTTTTTCTTGTGTTTTATCATTGTATATAGTTGTGACGGACAAAGGACAAACCCCATACGTTTATTCAAAGAAAACAAAATCGGAAAATAAAGTGGGGGAAAATGCAATGTTGTGTTGTTTAAATTATGCATTTCGCATAATTATGCTAAACAATGGCCTTGGTAACAGACTCAATGTAATGCTTCACTAAGGGACTCTTGATACAATCTTTTCATCTTCGTCAAGGTCTATCTTAACTTGGTTCCAAGGACGGTTTTACTGAGCCAGCCAGGTTGTACAATTTCATACAGTATTTAAGACCCAATGAAAAAGAGTGCAGAATTATAATTAGTATACATGGTAGGCATGTCTTTGGTGGGTTTGATAAGGAGACGGATAAACCACCGCGGCAGCCAAACACCCTAAAAACTCCCGGTTCAGACCCGGATCTCTGGTGCCAAGGGAGCCTGATCGATTTCTGGGTCAGTTTGATCCAGAATCTGTGTTAATGTATTCTGTAATCTGGCTAAAAAATCTGGATATTTCATTCGTAACTTGGATCACTTTGACACGGACTCCCGAGTCAAACTGACCCAGAAATTGCATGACCCCTGGGACCCAGATCAATTCTGACCTGGGAGGTTTTAGAGTGTACTAAAGAGAGAAACACCCGTTACGAACACAGGTGCAAACCCTTGGTTTATTTTCGACTAACTAAATACTGGCATAACAAACGAGGGCATGAGTTGAATGTTTACCTTTCCTAATGAAATGTTGGGTGTCGTGGCCGAGCGTTTTAGAGTGGTTGACTTAAGTTATTTAATTTTACAGAAAGTGGGTTCGAATCCTGGCCTGGTCAGTTGAGGTGCTGGAGTCCTTGAGTAAGACAATATTACCATAATGGCTTCTTTCCACACAGGAGTAAACATGGGTACCGGCGTGAGCTGGGGAGTAACCTGCGATTCACTGGCACCCAGACCAGGGGGATACAAATGTTCCCAGTCGTTCATTGTCAAGGAAATTGGATATAGACACCGGCCTGGTGAGCCATAACCTGGAACAGACTTTACTTACTTGCTTTATTTTCCAAATGAATGTAACAAGAGATAATGATCACATTTGTTTTCTTTTCTTCTTTGTATGATTTATTTTTCCCCGGTGTACATAGGCTAGTGCACTGTTATAAGCATGGGACTAACCTCGAATCAATTGCTAATAAGACTGGTATATTATCGTTTTCCTAAAAGATGTTGTCTCATCAATGAGACTGCGGGGGAAAAATAACAAAACTGAAACCAGACAGAATGTATTTCTCCCATGATGTTCACGCCGTGGTGGTTGCCATGCACGGTCAGGGGAAGATGATTTTTAGTAAAAAGCATTCAGAGATTGAACAGTTGTATGTCTAAAATTAGTTTTCACTTCTAAGTCATGGGGTTTATCATCGAATAAGTGGGTAAACGTGTTGTAGGCTCGACGATCCCCTTTTCAGCGAAAAAAAAAAAAAAAAAAAAAAAAAAAAAAAGGTTTCAGACTAAGACCTAAACTGCCAGGTTAATTTACTCATAGTACATTTCACACTGGAATTCAATACGGAATAAATAATGGATGCATACTGTTTAGGGTACTCTAAGGAAAATCATGGGTGCAGATATTTGATGTTTTAAAAATCAGGTTTCGTAGCACTTCATTAATATTTGCACATGGGTTAAACAAAACCACGAACTTTATTTAATAAATATACTAAAGGTGCTATAGATGTTTCGTAATTATACAACTGAGATCTAACATAGCTCATCCAAATAGTTCGTTATCGAACGAATTGAGCATTTGATCGAACATTTTGAGTAAGTTGGTATTTCTACTAAATCCGTTTTAGGTATATCAGACGTTTAAAACAACAAAGACAGGCCGAGGTTTTGACACAATTAGGGATACAGGTTGGACTTCTCACACAAACTGGAAAACAAAAATAATATTGAGTTTGTTTGTAATTTGTGTCTGTGGAACCAAGCACAGAGAGGGATCAGTTGCACTAGCCGATACGGATTCAAACGTGCCGTCTAATGTGTTTTTTAATGACGGCATAATCATGAAGAATTTGCCCGAGGCTATGCTCATGTTCGCTTGTAAATAGCACTGTATCAAAAACGCTACCCGTGCTGTTGTGTACGAAAGACCATGATTCAGTTGATTAAATGCAGCCATGAAGCTTTTTATTTATTAGTGCAATATCCTTCGGAGTTTGGGTTGCCTTTTTTGTTGTATGTTTTATTTTATTTATTTATTTATGTATTTATTTATTTGTTATTTTTGTTTTTACTTTTGCAATTAATATTGCAATGGGTCATTTGTTGTTATCATTATTATATTTGTTAGAGCTATTTGCGAGTTACATTTATCGGTACATAAGCATTGCTCCGTCTACAAGCCTTACTCAGCCACAAATAAATTTTCAATTTGAATTCTTTGAATTCCCTAAACCATAGAGCTCTGACTGAATCAGGCGTTACTGAATCAATGTGAAGGGGCGGCTTTTCTTTTCTTTTCTTTCTTTTTTTTTTTTTTTTTTTTTTTTTTGGTCTTTTTCTTTTTCGTGAAGAGACGACAAACAACCACGCACAATTATCAATGAAACGTGTGACACAAGGATACCGAACTTTGCTCGTCTGGAGGTTGAAAGGCAACAAGCTTGCCCAAAAGATGTGACATAGAAAAACTGTAGTCTGAAGAATTCAAGTTTTGTGAATGTGACCGAACCTACTGGTCAGTATTAAAACAGGATGAAGAAGCGCGAACAAACATGCAGGTCAAGTAATTATTATTGTGTAGTAGCGGGTACACGTAACATGCCCAGCATGTAAACAGATGGGCGTGATTTGTTTTGATTTTTTTTTTTTTTAGGGGGGTGGGGCAATTTTATAATCCCTCGGTTTGAGTTTGTGTACAAAACCAACAGAGCTTGCTTGCTTTGAGAACAATTTAAGTCCAAAAACAGTGCCACCAAAGGAGAGTCCTCAACTGATTGTCAAACTCGTGTGTCTGTTTGCGGAGTGTACAGCACACAGGACTAAAGCTGCAGGTCACTGTACGTGTACATTATCGTTTACTGTCCCACCACAGAACTACTCGAAAAATCAAGTCACCTTGTTTACAGAAAAAAAAAAATAAAGCAGAAAAAAAAAACAATAGTAACTACGTAGTTTTCAGAGCATTTTGTGGCACACAAATAATGTTTCACGTTTTGTACCAAAATGACCACAAAGAATACCACTAAAAAAAAAAAAAAAAAAAAAAAAATGATAAAAATAAAATAAAATAAAATAAATAAATAAATAAGTTTTAAGATGTGCACCCTTTTTTCGTGTCAAAAGTTGATACATATGTTACGGTGCATTTTCCATCAAACTATATGATTTAATATTTTCCTCCATCGAATGTGTGTACTAACCGTGCTTTCAGTTAAAAATAAGCATCATCAATGGTTTTACAGAATGTAATATACAAACAGTTTGCCAAAACAAATCATGGGGGCTTAAAAAGAAGACACACACATGAACATAGGTTATTCCTGTCATGTTTCACGATTATGACCCTGGGAAAACGATTTGTGGTAGTAGACGGCCCCACCGTTAATGACTATAGTAAACATATCGCAGCGTGGGGGTGAGGACACATTGTGCAACCCCCCCCCCCCCCCCCCTCTCAACTCATCAGGCACTGAACGATGATTCTGCTAAAATATGTTCTGTCTTTGGGAAAGGAAATAGAAGAAAAAAAATGTAACAAAATTAACCAGAAGGTAAATTAAAACAATCGTTAACATCAAAGCACAAACAATAACTGTTGCGTCTCATGCGATTCACTGGGAAAAAACAAAACTGGAGGACGTGTTCGAAAGAGAGTGGGGCAAGGGGCATTGATGTATTCGCGTTTGCATTTTAATTTCTGTACTTTTTTCACCAATCTCTGCTCATGTTTTTAGGTGTCCTTCGGGATTCTTTACGCGGGGAACAAACAATACAAAAGGTCATGTGACTGCAAAGCCAGGCTGGTAAACAAACAGAAAAACAACACTTACAATCTTCCTCCACACAAATTGGAAAACTACACTCAGGGCTTCTTAATTACACATCCGATGTTGTTGTCCTAGGAACTTATTACGCCAGGGAACAGTTTGGTTGATTTACTTCCTCGGTGCAGGTGAAGCAGCCTAATGAACGCATATAAGAACCGCCACCTTCCATCACTCAATTGATCAGCCGCCGAGGAAGAGAAAAGAAGGGAGAGGGGAAATAAAAGAAGAAAAAAAAAGTTTCCCCTATCCGGATATTGGCTGGACACCCATGTAGTCTTTTGACACTTGCCTGTCTTCTCATAATTGTTTGCCCGCGGGTTCTTTCGTCGGCTTAATTTCAGTAACTACTAATCAATTTTAAGAGCTGAATAACCACACTTATAATTGTTGCTGGTTATTTCTTCTTCGCCGTGGAAAGGCATTGTATTTTGCTTTTGTATCGTACTTTCTGACATTGCAAAGTTGCGATCGGCGCGCAATGCCACCGTTGGCAACAATTTACATGTTTCTCCCAAAAGCACAACTGTAGAAAATAACTTATTTGTTGCGGTGGGGTGGCGAGACGGAGTGGGTGGGCGTGTGGGGTGGGGGGGGGATGGGGAGCACACCACCACAAAGTTGAAGACAGAAAATAGCAGTATGCATATGATGTATATGTTTATTAAATAGGGTGAGCAAAGAAAATTTGACTGATGCCGGACTCGAACCTGCGACCTCTCGAATACCGTACGAGCGCTCTACCAACTGAGCTAACCATTGAACTCTTATTGTTGGTGGGTGGTCCTATGTGCAATACCAAATCCACTTTGCTCGGGGGGACCAGTCATATATTTTATCTGTTACCTCTCACATTTGTCTTCACCCTTCTATTCTCAATCAATCATGACCCGTCCCGTCATACTATAGCGACGATGGAGACGGCGACTCTCACAGTCACATTAATGCTAGAGTCTTATATAGCGCACGTATCTACCAACATTTAGGTACTCAAGGCGCTTTTTAAGGCATGTTTTTGAGGGTTTCTGTTATGTTTATTATGAGAGCCTTTTATTTAGCACCTTGTAAAAGTATCAAAGGTGCTTAAGGACACAAGCGTCAAAACCGGAACTCGAACCCTCACTCTGCTGATCAGAACACAAGAGCTTGAGTCTAGTGCGCTTGACCGCTCGGCAAAGACACGTGCACGATATGGACAGCTGGGTTGAAGTAGAGCAACCGTTGAAGGAAAGCGGAACGACAATGGGAACAGTTGCTGACAGTATTGTTTGATATCCAAAAAGGGACGAGATAGCGTTTTAGAACATTTTCGTATCGCAGGTTGTGTAGGCCGCGAGGGGTGCTTAAACAAGTTTACCGTGCAGGATGTCCCGTTGCGTTGTCGTGAATATGCATAATATGTCATGAATAGTGTTAAATAAACCGATTAAGTGTTCCCGTGGCCAGTGCCCCTTTGCTCGTCCGGCCAAGCGGCAGTATTGTTCCTGGTACACGAAAGAACACATCCCCTCTGTGAATCTTTTGTTTCCTAGGGTTGCGTGCGGCCGGACCACCACACTTCAGTCCTTACGGATTCGCCCATCGACCTGCTTGTGCACGTAGCCGGCCCATCGAACACGGGATGATCGTAGCGGTCGCTACGGTGAGCCTCAACAAGGAAGCATTTGGTACATGGTCATGCTTGGAAACACCAAGAATGGAGCGAAGGCATCTGAAGCTGAAGGACGCACTGCAATACCACAAGCTGTTTAACACACAGGCCACGTAAATGCGGATATTCAATTTGATGGAGACGTCTCTGTTTATCCAAACACGCTGTCGAAGTCTGCCGAATGTGGTTGAGGCCTTGCCAATGCAGCAGCCGAGTTCAGCATCAAGTGAGTTAGTGTTGGTGATGGCATAGTTCAGGTGAGCAAACTTACCAACCACGCTCGGAGTTGTCCCGTTGATGGAGATGATCGGACGGGCTGGAGAACCCTACGACAGAGGAGAACTTTTTTTCTTTCTTTTCTTTTTGAAGCAGAACTCCGAGCAGGCTTTGGCAAAGGAACTGCACAGCGATTCGAGCTCAGTTTCACTCTGGCCGACAATAACATCATCTGCGTACATGAGTCCACAAACGAGAACACCTCTGACGTTATTCCTGGCAAGAGGGAGGCTGAAAAGCTTTTTTAAGTTGTTATTATAGAGCAGAATACTAGAAGGGTCAGGAAAAGCACAATGGCGAGAACAAACATGCCATACAAGGTGGGAGCGAGCACGCAGCCCTTTTTGACGCCACAATGGTCCGCGAACTTCACATATTTGGAGCTGCTGAATTGGGCAGTGGCTTGCTGGTCGGCGTGGAATCCCGTGAGGGTGGACATAAGCGTGTCTGGACACCCCGGGCGCTGCAAGATGGAGAACAGGCCTGGACGGCCGACAGAGTCAAGGGCATCCGTAAAGCCAATAAAGACGACGCATAGAGCTCCTCCAGTTGGTCATCACACTTTTCTTGCTGCTGGCTGAGAGAGCATGCCATGTCGACAGTGGATTAAGACGAGGCGAAACCCACACTGTCTCTCTGGGAGAATTATGCTGGTGGTGACCTGCAATCTTGCCAAACACAGTTGTATAGGGTGATTATCTTGCTATCTTGATGGTCTTGTGAAAGACGGTGCGAGGGCACAGCAAGACATTGCAGAGCTCAGTTGTCAGAGCAACACTGCCTCACTTCAGAACTTTGGGAAGGATGACTTAGGCAGTCGCGTCACCAAGTTCCAAGAGCTTCTCATCGGTCGATTCAGTTCACTCTCATATACCTAGCAACGAGTAGTTTTTATTTATTTATTTAATTATGTATGTATGTATGTGTGTATGTATGTATGTGTGTATGTATGTATGTATGTATGTATGTATGTATGTATGTATGTATGTATGTATGTATGTATGTATGTATGTATGTATGTATGTATGTATGTATGTATGTATGTATGTATGTATGTATGTATGTATTTATTGATTTATTTATTTATATTTTTGCCTACCGATGGCACGCACTACTGTTTCCAAGGTGTTATCAATTCAATGCAGGATAGGAAGTTGTGGCAGACGTGTTAATTCGTTTGGGTTCACTTAGCATTGATAGCGCAAAGAGAGCTGTGATGCTCTGTCCAAGGTTAGGTTCACTCTGATGGTTCAGTCAGGATAACTGCAGAAGTTCACAGTGAAGCGCTCTTGCAGTAGGACCATTGGCTTCTTTGATACAGCAGCTGTACTGGTCATTAAAGATCCCAAAAGTCAATGCAGTGCGGGGACGCGACCACTGAGACCAGACCAGTAGCGACGCAAGGCAGTTCCTGTTAAAAGTTTTGAACGTTACTCTTCGCGGCACGAAGCACAGATGATGGGGAGCGGGTGTGATGCACATTGTCATTGGTTCTGGCTGCACGTTTGGCCACGAGAGCTGGAATCAGAATGTCCGCACTATCAGGAAAACAGACGGGTTGTGTTTGAGTGCAACGACCAAAGGCGGTGAGAGCGCAGTTAGTGACTTTAGACTTAAATCTGCACCATGCGGGACTGATATTGTAATAGATGTAGGAGATGAACTGAATCGATTGATGAGAAGTTCTTGTAACTTGGTGACGCGGGTGATGTTCCAAGTAGGTGAGGTATCAACTGCGGGGAACACCTCGGGAGAGCTTGATGGAACTGTTGGGGTTGCATACTGAGCTTCCAACGGACCAAAGGGAATAGTCAGTGTTGAAGTATCCAGAGTGCATCGTTTAATTAACATTGCGCGGCTGCCTCTTCCTGACCAAGATGTCTGCGGGAAAAAAAAAAAGTGTTTTTGTATACACATGTTGTGGCCGGCACAGCATTCAAAGAGACAGATCACTCCGAACCCGGACCGGTGATTACAACCGGTGCATGCGTCGATCTGTCCGACAAGCTCAAGGCTGTTCCCGGCTGGCATAAAAGCGAAGTATGAAATATCGTCAAGCAGTTGATGTAAGTCTCCCTTCTCCACAGCATCAGCCATCGCAGTATCGCAAAGATGACAGTGACAAAGCCAACTACTGAGCCCGACATAGACACGACTAGAGCAGAGAAGGAAACAGATTGTTGGATGCACGGCAGCAGCGAGTTTGAATTGCAAGACCAACTCCACGCACAGATCTAGCGTTGTCTGTGTAAACCACTCCATAAGATGACACGTTTAGTTGACCTTTTAAACTTGAATTGCTAAAACTCCTGGGAAATAGATTTTTTTTTTTCTGGGGGAAAGTTACCCCTGCTTTGGAGTAGGTTTAATCAAGATAACCCCGGGTTAGCATACTGAGTGTCCATTCTTCCAAAGAAAATTGCATTGAGTGTGAAACGAACATTTGGGTGGTGGATGGGTTAAAACTCCCAAGGATTTTTTTCCCCTGCGATTTGGCTCTTTATTCGGAAAAGAGCTTTTTGACCACGCCGTGATTGCAGCTGCCATCCCCTGCTGCCAAGTTGACATGAGGACTACGTTATGTGTCTAACCCTCCAAGCACTCTTTGAGAATACAAAAAGTGGCTGTCAAGCTGCCAAGACATCATTGCCAGGTGAAATAAAAGGGTTTGCAATCAGATTTTTGTTTTCATTCTAGATAGGCTGTCTTACAAGGCTTTAGACCTTAGAAACCTTCCTGCACACCTCTGCCCGCGGTTCTAAACAGGCATCGGTGCGTGAAGCCAGGCAGTCGGAGTTTGACTAGGAGAGGCTATTTGAGCATGGGACATTTCAGGGGTCAGTTCTTCACACAACACATGCACTATTAATTTGCCCCCGCCCCCGTCCATTAAGGGGCTCCGTATACTAGCAAAATTTACGCTAACAACAAAACTAGTAATCAACCAACAAATATACACAAGCAACCGCAAACGAACTCATGACAACAACAAATTCGTCTTTATAATTTAGTTTATTTATTTATTATTAGTTTTTTTTTTTTTAAATCAGAAACATGGCCCCTTAAAGCATGCGTGAAGCGTTGGTAATACTGTCAAAGAGCAGCGTCCGTACTTTATTCGACCAAACATACACATACAATAACACATCTGTGAGAAAGTGCTACCTCAATCGGTCATTGGAGTCATGACAAACATAATCATAATCATAATGTATGTTTTCACTGTTTTCAAACATCGGGTTTTGTTCTCGCGAGATCAAAATAATTTGTTCAAGAATTTCTCAAAAACTATATCATTTCAAGCAAAAATATGTCACGGCAAGGTTACCACCATGACCATCTTTATATCATGTGCAAATCTGTGAACATAAACATAAATCGATATAATATTTTTTTTTTGTTCCCAATCTTGCCAATGTTGCACGCATCCTTTAAACTCACTGAGCAGAAGTGTTTGCACAAAATGTATTCCTCTTATTCAAAAAGAGTATATTTTGAAACGCTAGTACGAATACTTGTTTGTCTGGAGAAGACAGAACAAGCATTGTTGCTTGTGTTGAACATGCCAGCCCAGTCTTACTTAGAATGCTTACTTAGAATACTATATAGGCAATCGGTTATGTGCTGCGCAGCTTTTATATCTACAAACTTCAATATGTGGAGTAAGTCTCATCAACTCCTTCATGTTCTCCTTGGAAACTAGCGGGTCACAAAATGATGCCAACAATATGCTAACGTGTAGATTTTGAAGAATGTTGAACTGTTAGAATTGAATTTGCACCGAGTGTTAATGCCATTGAATCCAACCGTCAAACTACTGAAAATCGCTGGGTCTTTGTATCTCTCAAAAGAAGGCCTATTGATTTTGTTAAACGCTATGTACTAAGAAAACAAAACCACTTTAGGTAACAAAACCAGTAAGATTGCGGCGAAGCTAATTGCTTGTACACGGTCGCTTCCCAGCTGCAGCAAAAGATAGTGGCAACATGGTCTAACCTGTACATGGAATTGTGTGCCCGAATGTTATTACGTGCCGATATTGAGAAAACGTCATCACTGGCAATTTCTCTGCTGCTTGAGTCTGAAAAGCACCGTGATCAATTCTGTATAATAGGAGCTTAGAGCGAGAAAGTAGCAAGTAATACATTTCACGGACAGTAATGCCATAATGACGTCTGACAATGAGCGAATTGCGCTGTGTGCATTGGTCCGTACTGCTGAATTTTCAATTGGTGATTAAATTCCATGATGGTTGGAGAGAGGAACTGCTACTACACTAGTGTCACTCAGTTGAGCAGTTCAGAAAAGATCGTAGTGCATGAATGTCATAACAATATGGACAATATTGAAACTGCTGAACATAGCTCATTGCAAACGATTAAGCACCGAACAAGCATATCACGCCCATTAACTTGGGGCTGTAATCTTCCGAAGGATATACATCTTAGAGAAATTATGATCGCAATTTAAATTCATCATACATTAAAGAGTGAAACACAACCAGCAGTTACCAGCAAAAAAAGTTTGTTGCCTTATAAGGAAATTAAAATAGGAAAATCGATCAGAACTTCTGTTATTTAAACCCTTTTGGAATATTTTAGCAATGGGTAGACATAGCGCATCTGCGGTTATACGACGTGTACAGATAACAGTTGTCAGAAGTTTGATATACGTTTAGAACAGGCTCGATGCAAGCCTCAATGAGGCGGTGTCATTGCCCATTTTAAGTGCGATTCCCCAAGACATTCTTACTTTAAGAACCTTCCAGATTTTGCTAGTTTCCATTGTTCTTTTTTTTTTCCTTGTCAGTGTAAAATGTTCCGTTCTGCGTATTTAGTAGGCCCAACCTCAGGGGTGATGGTCTTAGCTTTCGATCCAAACCGGACCTTCGTCAGAGGCAAAGCGCAACATATTTTGTCTAAAACGTACAAAGATAAACAAGTTATGAATTGTAAGTTTTTTCTTTTCCTTATCAGTAGGTTCACTCAGGCAATTTTTCACCCCCGAGACTTCCCTTTTAAACGAGTTAGTCTTGTCTGTTTCCTTGGTGGTTGGTGCTCCTTTTCTTCTAAAAATATATACTTATACTTTGCAAGCTATAACGGACGATATTTTCCCCATTGAATCATCACTCCCCCCAGACTATTTTAAGATATGAAATAACCAACACTTTAGAAATAGATTATAAATATAGATTGCCCAACTCATTCAGTCAAGCATAAACAATTTTAGATTCGAATAAAAAAGGCCGATACCTAGTAATGGAGTCAATGTTTCTTTAAACAAGGCAAGCGACTGTCTCAGATGCACCGACCTCATCATTACCTTTGAGTGATTCTAGATTGATTGAAATGATTATCCTGTGTATAATTAAATTAAAATATCCCATAGCCGTACCAAAAGACAAAAGCCCCGAGGACTATGACATCAAGTCTTGACGGGCGAGAACAGTTGTCTGCTGTGCTTTGGTCAGGTGAGCTATCATTCACTTAGTTGAATTGAACTCTTTCTGTTTCAATTACTCAAACTAAGAAGCCTTTTTTCGATAACCGACGTCTCAATTACCAAGTTTAGATTTTAAACTTTCCAAGATCGCCGGTAAAACTGCTTCCGTATCTTTGAATAGTGGAGTTTGCCCAGCGAGCTGTTTTTTTATATTTTTTTTTCTAGATAAACTGAAGCCGCAACCTATCGATGACGTGTGCCCGATGACTTCAATTGTGAAGGGAAATAACGCGGCGCTCTTCAAAACACATCCTGTTGTGGGGTAGAGACAAAGCGTCTTGTGAAATCCGAAGCGATTATCAGAATAATGCATCTGTATAAGGTAGCTCTTTCTGTATGTACATGTATACCTACCTTTATTTGTAAATATATATTTTTTTCTTCGTCACATCACGCTCTCTGAAGTGATGATTAGTAATAAAATAAGACGTCAGGCTTGGTTTTCATGAACTCAGTCAAGTGCCTGGTAAGCACTGCTGACATGAGATGGAGAAGACGTTTCAAGATATTTGCAACTGAGACACTTCAGGACGATATCTTGGGTTAATGCAGTGATGAGTATTTTACCACTCTCTTGTCAGGTTGATTTCTGTGATGCATTCACCGAGCTAGCATTAAATAATCATCATAACATTTACGGGGGCAATGGCAGGCGCACGGGAGAGTTTTAATGTATGAGATGTGGTTGCGCTGCAATTGCCAACACACTTACACATCTGGACGGGGTATATGGGTTGTTTATTTGCCGTTCTCAAACTATTAGCGAGAGAGAAATGCATCTTTAAAAAAGCAACATATATTCATCTCTCCCACCAAACTACAACTTTCGCTTTCGATGTCCCTTTGTTCACGTAGTCTACGTTCGTACTTAAAGCTACTATAACCATGGTCTGTGTTTAAGTCAAGCAGAATAAATGAATCATTTGAGAGTTGAAATCTTATATGGATAATTCTTGAGTAGGCGTCTTATGCGTCTTATTCTTCTTCTTCTTCTTCTTCTTCTTCTTCTTCTTCTTCTTCTTCTTCTTCTTCTTCTTCTTCTTCTTCTTCTTCTTCTTCTTCTTCTTCTTCTTCTTCTTCTTCTTCTTCTTCTTCTTCTTCTTCTTCTTCTTCTTCTTCTTATTTTTATTTATTTTTTTTTATACTGGATTTCACGAGTCAGGTCAGATTTATATTTCCCCTTTTAGTTGTATGAAGCTGTGGGTCAACATAGAGTGACACCCATGGCAAAAAGGGTGGCTTAATATGGAATTGGGGTGTGCCCTCCGATGACATTCAACATGGAGAAAAAAACTCCCGGTTATCAAGGCATGAATATGAAGCTATTAATTCTCCCGATGACCGTTAGGCAATGCTCGTATTGCAAATTGAATTGTAGTTACATCATATGAGACGTGTTGTATTTCACTACAGTTTGACACCCGATCTTATTTTCTTTCCGTTTTCACTAGCTAGATTAACTCTCCGTCATTTGTTTTATGCAGAATTATTATTATTCTTTTTGTTAATAATAGTAACTAAATACATATCTATACATATATAGATATATATACAATATTTGTTGATTGCAATTGAAGTGATACATGGGGAGATTCCAGAGACATTATACCATACTAACGAAACCCCACAATAAACTTTATAAACGATAAGTATTATTGTTATCCCCCACCTTATTATTCACCTATCACACACATAGATCCTGCGATTAATCTGACCTAAGTAGGCTACAGAAAATTCAAAATAGAGCGTCTCGTGTCACTTTCTCCCAAACATGTTCACACTTCTCCATTGCTCAAACCGCTGCACTGGCTCCATGTTGAAAAAACGTATAATGAATGAAACTGCCTTAACCCTATCAGGACCGGGCTTTTGTTGGTTGTACGGGGACCGGGGAGGGGCACATAGTGCCCCACCTCAGTATTTTCCAAAGTGTTCGACCGATTTTGATGAGACTTGCATGCCACAAATGTTCATTTCACCGAGTTCTACATGATGACGTCACACAATTTCAAAAAAATCGTCACTAGAGGGCTTTTTTGAGGTTTTTTTGCCCATTTTGGGTCAAAAATCATGTTTTTGCCATAACTTCTATATTTTTTGTCCGAATGTTTCAAACTTGGCAAACTGGTACATTTTAACAAGATAAATATAATTTGAACCTAATTTAGTCACTGGAGTTATCTTTAGGGGGCATAATAATGCATTAATTTATCCCATTTTCGGGGAAAAATGTTTTTTTTTTTCGTTTTTTTATCTTAACAATCAAAATGGCCGCCGCCAAGGGCCCAGGGGGAATTAATAAGGCTTGATTGACAAATCTGAAAAAAATTTGGGTCTGAAAAGTAAGAAATTAGCAGGTTGAAAATGTTCCATTGTTAAAAAAACTTGATATAATTTGACCCCCTAATTACAGGCTGAAAACACAAAATCCAAGATGGCCGCCTAAAATTGCGGCCATTTTGAGTTCCCAAAACATTTCAGACTATCACGTGACTCACCACTATCACTTTTCTGGCAAAAAAAAAACCATAAAATAAGTGGAAATTGTGTCCAAAAAGTTAAAAAAAAATCACTAAAAAACAGTAAAATCGTGTCACCCAAGGTCAAACAAATGGTTGCCATGGCAACAGCTAACCCCCGGTATCAATTATTTTTTGCCAATATGATCCTAGATAAATTTTAGGAAAAGTCAGAAACTTTCGCGGTAATCAGACCCTGGGTTAAAAAGTTGGTAGGGAGGGCACATTGTGCCCCCCCCCCCCCCCCCGTCCTGATAGGGTTAAACATGTATAAAAGCATTTCTGGTGCTTTCCCCATGTACATGTACATCACTAACTCCTTTGACGCCATGCGAAAGAGGGACAACCTACGTTCTCAAGGTAACCTTTCTATTCCTCTTACTGCCAGAAAAGCAGGAGACAGAGCATTCTCTATCGCAGGCCCAAGGATGTGGAACCAAGTGTTTGGTCTTTGAGAGTTCTGACATGCATCAGAACCAGCTTGTGTTTCTTCCTGGCGTTTGTTGGAGCTACCGAGCTGCGATGGGCTCTATCGTTCTTACTATTGCACGGCTGGGTCTGGCACTGAATATGTTCTGTTATACTCTACAGACGAGATGTTCTTTGTTTGTCCTCGGAGCGCTTTGTAACCTTAGGAAAAGACGCTTTATAAATGTTATTATTATTAGTAGTAGTAGTAGTAGTAGTAGTAGTGTTATCCAACCATTTACATTTTGTTGACCGCATTGAACACAATTTCATCTCACTTCAGAAATGTGCAATTTATTTCTCAATTTTAAATCAGGTTTATTTCTCAATTTTAAAAAGGGCCGCCCTGACCACTGCCTTACCAGTGCGGTGTAATTTGTAGAGTCACTTTTACTTTTTTACCATCCTTCTTGTGCAATGCGTAGCTGTATTTGAAATAACAATGTTTATAAGTATTGCTATTTTGTATTTATCTATTTGATTATTTGTATTTATTTATCTATTTATTTAGTTTGTTATTTATTTTAACTATTTGATCTTTTTGATCTATTTTATCTATTTTATCTATTTTATCTATTTATCTATTAGTTTATAATTATATTGTATCTATTTTATCTATTTTACCTATTTTATTTATTTAATTGTTTTATTTATTTTATTTATTTCTTTAAATTTGTTTTTTATTTCTTTTATTTTTTTTTATTAATTTAATTCGTTTTTTCTTTCTTTCTTTCTTTCTTTCTTTCTTTCTTTCTTTATTTATTGTTGTTAATTGTTGTATACATATTTATTTGCTGTCTCCCCCCCCCCCCCCCCCCTGCGCGCCTGTTCGGGGTTACCTTTTTGAACCACATTTGTGTTTCTTCTTTTCAACTAAACTAAGCATACCTACCCACACATACCATATGTTGATAAAGTACAACCAACAGGTGTGCAAATTAAATAATCTGATTCGTGACTTCGATTTACATCCTGGTTCAACTAAAAGTACGGAATCCATTAAGATTGAATTGATAATAACACAAACATTAAAATGATTGTTTTAACAACAATTGATACTAATAGTAATAATAACAAAATAAGTAAAATAATAAAAAAAAAAGTGTTGTAAATGTTTCGCCTCTTACAAATAAGAAAGATTCAAACTGACGAATCTAATCAACCGATTTGACATGGACATGATACCAAATTACAGCAAGAAAGAATTGTATAACATATCATGTAGCAAGATAGTTTTTTGCAATTACAGACTTTGGGCTATTTACTGAGCAGTATGTAGCTTTCGACATTTTATCAAATTTCAACTTCGATGAAAAACAGTGGGGAACAAAGTCATGTCCA
Source organism: Marthasterias glacialis (assembly GCA_911728455.2). NCBI lineage: Eukaryota > Metazoa > Echinodermata > Asteroidea > Forcipulatida > Asteriidae > Marthasterias > Marthasterias glacialis. Next base: position 4,619,274 of record OU452230.1, read on the forward strand.
GTTCATTCACTGTAACGTAAAACAAATAAAAAAATAAAAAAATAATAAATAATAAATAAAAAAAATCTTCAAACATCCAATGTTCTTCACAAGTTGGTGGGTTTTAGGAAATATTTCTGTAGTGGTAAACCACACAGTAACCTAATCAGCAAGAAAAACAGGAAGCAAGCAATAAAGTCAGTCGGCGGTTAGAAAAAAAAAAAAAATGTAAAAAAAGTTATCGGTCAAGACAGTCGGTGAGATGTCTGTTCTTCACTCACGTCAGTCAGCCAGCTACGCAATCAGTCAGTCAGCCTATACAGTGGTGGCCAGCCAGTCATTGCCAGCCAGTTTTGTTTTGTTAGTCAGCCATTAAGGCTGCTATGTCAGTGATCCATAAACAAAAGTGTTAAGTCTGCCCCAGCGAATATGATTCACAGGAGATTCGAGATGGTGTCATGGACCACCAAAAGGGTTTTTATTAATTGAAAATGGAAATTTGTTTGTAGTGGTTCATTCACACTGAGGCAGGTACGAAATTAATCGCACTGAACTTACCGTGTTTAATACAACCGAACGGGATACTAAATACGGTATTGAAACGGTTACTGAAAATAATGGCATCCTGTTTATTGTAATTATGGAAGTTAATATTTTAAAATAATCGTCATTTAACCTTCATACTTGCTAATGGAGATATGCAGAACATATTGCAAAGGGAATTAATATAAACCAAGTTCGTTTACATACGTAAACCGAATAAATTAACAGTGTTAATGAATCATTAATGGACCCTGTGTTATGAATCAAACTATGGAGACAAAAATAACTTACAAATAACTTTTGAAATGTATTCATTTCACGTGATATCGCAATTATTTATGTAAAGTGTTATAATCTCATCTATTGGGATGAATACTGTTGTTTTCTCTTGTCGTTTTCCCGCCGTCAATGTTATTTTGTTTGCATTTATATGTTTTGTTGTACAACAGACTGTTGCAATGTTATTGAAAAGCCTCTGCTCTGAATGCAGTTTCTGATCTGATATTTGCAAGCGGATTAATTCCTGAATTTAAATCAATCAATTCAGTTGTTTGCCAAAATATGCCGCAGTCTTTCAATCAGTGAATAATAAGAATAATACTAAAAAGAAGAAGAAAGAAAGAAGAAGGAAAAAAGAAGAAGAAGAAGAAGAAGAAGAAGAAGAAGAAGAAGAAGAAAGAAGAAGAAGAAGAAGAAGAAGAAGAAGAAGAAGAAGAGAAGAAGAAGAAGAAGAAGAAGAAGAAGAAGAAGAAGAAGAAGAAGAAGAAGAAGAAGAAGAAGAAGAAGAAGAAGAAGAAGAAGAAGAAGAAGAAGAAGAAGAAGAAGAAGAAGAAGAAGAAGAAGAAGAAGAAGAAGAAGAAGAAGAAGAAGAAGAAGAAGAAGAAGAAGAAGAAGAAAAATATATGCTTTGTAAATAATGGTCTAAACATCCCTATTCCAATAATTGTCAGCCCTTAAAATTATTATTTATACCATCAAAGGGAACTACGGGAAACTAACAAGGGGTCTTTTTCGATGATACATCTTACAGCGATAAAACTGAACCTTACTTTGGTTATGAATTGTGTATTCCTAGAAAGATGGAGCTAATACATCAGGAAGCTTCAGGGTTACACACGCACATCAATGCTGTTTTCAGTTTTCTCCACTAATAAAGATAAGTGCATCCATCGTTAGTAACTTTGCTAAATAACCGTAGCGTAATAATGCGGATTAAGATATTACAGACTTAAACACTCCCACACACAATTGCGTTACAAGACACCCACAATCGAGAACTTCCTAATGTAACTACTGTGTTTGAAACTAACTTTTTGGCAACAGCTCCCGTTTGTTTTGTACACATTTTTCAACTGGGGACCTTCAACCAACTGCGGATTCTAATGTTCCTTTTTGTTGTAGGCCCCCGGTTTGAATGTATACCCACCCTTACATTTTAGCAGTTACGGGGTTATGCATTGTTGTTCTATGTCCTTACATGTAAAAAAAAAAAAAAAAAAAAAAAAAAAAAAAATGAAAAGGTTTTGTGCATCGACTTATTTAAATCAATACGGTGTTGGGTTCATTGGTATTCAACATGCCCTTGCAATAATCGCATCGATTGCAAATGACTTCTTTTTTAGGTTCTCTGGGGAAACGTGATATGTGGGCATAAAACAAAAAAATATGCATCATGTAACAGATGGTTCTCGACACACATAGTAATGGTGATATTTAAACAAAATACGAACGAAACATACAGAAATATGAAACTGGTGAATTAAGCAATCAAATCAGATACCCGATTTGACTGGATAAACTTCGATAACGTGTGAGGCAGTAACTAATTTTATTAACTCTAATTAATATACATACAATTATATATTTTGCCTCTCCTGTCTGTATTTTGGAAGTTATCTGGCTGTTCAACAACGACGACGACGATGACAACAACAACAACAACAACAACAACAACAACAACAACAACAACAACAACAACAACAACAACAACAACAACAACAACAACAACAACAACAACAACAACAACAACAACAACAACAACAACAACAACAACAGCAACAGCAACAACAACAACAACAACAACAACAACAACAACAACAACAACTAAAACAACAATAATTACACATCATTGTAACATATTCAATTGCAAAAAAAAATGTTCATTGTATCAAGAATTTACCGATTTTTAATTGTGTATACAACAAGACAAGAGCAAAACAAGATGCTTAAAAATACCACGGACGAGTATTTTTTTTTTCTTTTTTAAAATAAGATCAGGTTTGAATAATGGATATCTCCTTATGTGATCAACATAAAAAGGCTTTAAAAAGAGACGGGTTATCTTCGCAAGTCATTGCGGGGATGATAAATAGATTATATATACTCAAGAAATATGTATCCCTTACAGGGGGAATAAACGTATGGACCGCTTTCATTTAGGGAGAATAATACTGATAATAATAATGACAATTTATTAAGCGCACAAATCCACAAAAGTGCTCATGGCGCTTGTATAAAACTACATGATAATTTAACTAATAAACACAAAATACAACGATAAAGTAGAAAACCCAATTAACAACATTGTACAAATGCTTTATTAAAAAGATGTGTTTTAAGGTTCTTCTTAAACTCGTTTAAAGAAATTGATGATTTGAAATGTGATGGCAAGTTATTCCAAAGACGTGGTGCAGCATGAAGAAACAAATCGGTCACCCCATGAACGATTATATTTAGGCTCATTGAGGAGGTTTGAACTGTCAGAACGGAGTTTACGGGGTGGATTGTAAGGTTTAAGCAAATCATCAATATATGCCGGGGCACAGTGTTAGTGAGAGATTTAAAAACAGAGCAATAGTTTGTACTCAATCCTGCTATGCACTGGTAACCAGTGCAACTCTTGTAAAATAGGTGTGATATAGGAGGATCTTTTTGACAAAGAAATAACACGAGCAGCAGTGTTTTGAATTTGCTGAAGACGTTCAATTTGAGTATTTGTAAGACCAATTAAAAGTGAGTTGCACATGTCAAGACGAGAAACTACAACAGAGTGAATAGTTTGCTCTGTAGCATTGTGCGTTAATTATTTTCTTATTTTACCAATATCACGGATGTGAAATGATGCAGTACGAACAATATTAGATACATGAAAATTTATTGACATAGTTGAGTTATAAATGGTACCAAGATTACGAGTTTGAGTAACAGGAGTTATTTCAGAGTCACCAATAGTAATATGTGAAACAGAAATTTTGGAAAGTAATGATACAGAAGGACAGGTAACAGTTACCCGGCTAAAGCTCTCGATTTGGCTTTAGCTCTCCATGAAAAGATAACAACGGGCAGCTGTAAATATTCAGACAACCTTTCTCTGAATCGCTGTGACATTCTTGTTGCCGGTAAAAAATACGATTAAGCTCTCTCCCCCAATGGCTTGTTTGAAGCACTGCGATGGGCCGGCTTATTGACGTTCCCGACCCGCGAGAGACTCTCAGAGTGCGTTAAACCCCTTGGTTATCAGACCCAGCAGCTGATTTTGAAACAAATACTATAAGTTCAATCCTTGTGTTTCTTGGGATAATATACATCAGTATAGAGCCTCAAGTTCATGAAACTTCCATTGATTCTTTGATGCAAAGTATACTTTTTGTTTTTGGAACCGTACATTTGCCTTAATGCTATGTAATTGTAGATATATGCCATAAAAATAACCTGTGTGAATTTCAGTTCAAAAGGTGGCAGCATTTTTGAGATATCACCACAAATCTGGAGTGGTTGTGTTCACGCAGAAGTATCCGTCATTTTACTACACATTTTGAGAAGCGTTACGGCCATAACGCTTCTCAGATTCTAATTTTTGGGGGATAACAAGTGATGTATTTTTCAATAACTGCAGTACTTCGAAGTAAAACGTTTCTCAAAATGCAATATACTATCCAAAGCTGCTGTACTTCTTACCAAATGAGTTATTATTGCCATACATTTTCAGAGTCATTACCAAACGTATACAGACCCTTTAAGTTTCATTCGATCACAAAATGAGCAAAAATGGCAATTACCAGTCGCTCGTCTCTATCTGTCATTTTTATGCTGCACTCATTTCCCAATAGATGGAAGTACTTTAGTAAACTGGTCAAAAATGTATTTGATACCCTTCCAGTGCGAATTTTGTCAAAATTCATAAACACCAAATGACGTTACATTTCAAATGTAATGGGTCGGTGCTTGTTTGTACAGGAATTTTGTAAATCCTTCCTGACCCGAGATTCGATGACGTTCTGTCAACATTGGATGTTCACCTTTTGACTGACGCAAAAACAACCTCCTGGGAATGTACAGACTCTGGTGTTGTTGATATCCAATGACGTCATGTTTTTTTTTTTTTTTTTTTTTTTTTTTCTTCTCTGAAAGAGTATCGAATAAAATGACATTTAGCCCCATTTTAACGTGATGTTGAATACTTGTAATGTTTACTCCACCTTCATAAGGACTCAATCTATTGGAAAATGAATGCATCACAAAACTGAATCTGACCTTGTATAGCTCCTCTTAATGGTGTATGCCTAACATTGGTAATGTTCACATATTTGCATATAACTACCCCGGTACAGCATAACAAAGATGATTATTACTGTTTTATTTTTATTTATTTATTTTGTTGTTTTCTTTTAATATGTTTTTATTTTTGTTTCGCCTTCACCGTGTTCTTGTGACTCCAATAACCGATTGAGCTTAACCTTTCACAAAGTACGGATATTGGTTCGTTGATGTCCGCGTGTTTCAAAGAGTGTGCACAACAATGGTAAGACTGGAAATAGATATGTTCGCACTAAACTAACAACGTATAAACAATGGTCAAAATGGAAACATCTCATTTTGTTTTATTTATTTAATTTATTTATTTATTTATTTTACTTATTTATGTATTCTCAAATATATATATATTTTTTTTCATTTATTTGTTTATTTTGTATTTTTATTTCTATTTGTATTTTTTTTTATTTGTATTTGTTTTATTATTATTACTATTTTGTACACATCGAAGCCAACTAAGAGGTCTAGTTTTTGGCAATCATGGGTGTCCTACCTTTGTTGACGCTATGATGGAAAAAAAGAAGAAATAAAAAAGAGCTTAGGAGGGGCCATGGCGCATGCTTACAACAGAGCTACGAGCTACTTGTGAAATGCATACGTTTTTTTTTTTTTTTTTTTTTTTTTTTTTTTTCGTGGGCCGTAGGCAAAATATCCCTCGGTAAACAACGCCATGGAATTGGGTTCAGGTACTAAACCAAAAGGCTTCACAAAAGCATCACAGGTGTGAGTACTTGTCACAATTGTCAGTTTATTTATATATATTACATATGTGAGATTAGTGTACGATAAAAAAAAATAAAATAAAAAAAAAACGTCTCGAAGAGAAACTTTGATTTTAGTTTGTCATTTTATATGAATTAACTGAGATTGTCAGTGTAACACGTTCGGTATCAATCAAATCGAGGAAATTAAATCCATTTTACAGGAAAACGACTTACCAATGTCATAATATGTTTTTGTTATTATTATTATGAATTAGCGGTGTTATTTGTGTTCAATTTTGTATTTTGTTTAGTTAACCAAAGTATGGAACTATGCTCTTATTTGAAAAAAAAAAGAAAAAAAAAAAAAACCTAAACGCATTTAACTGTTGCAAACTGTTCACCAGCCAAAGTGACATGTATTACAAAACGTAAACATTTTGATGGTTCAACGTTTGGATCCATGCAGAGTATTTCACAGAGGTTAAAATGTTCAATACTTATTTAATAGCGCATTATTTTCCCACTGTAGAACTGTAGACTCGTTATTATGTTTACATCTACATTGGTGCTTTTACAAATCGTCAAGAGGCTTTGAATTACCGAATTGGGCAGTCTTCGAATTTGTTGTTTTATTATTGTCATTACTATTATTCTGTTTTATTATTATACATGTTATTTTTTTATTATTATTTGTTTTTCTCTTGTTTTCCATACATAATACATTTTCTCAAATCATGAACACTACTTCCACTCTTGAGTTTCCAATGCAATTTAGTTTATATGGGTTATATTTTCAGTTGCAGTTGCCCTGTCCAGCATGTTATTTCAACCAAGCAGTTTGAGTTTTAAAAAGGAGTGAATCCCCTCCCCACCCTACCCCACCCACCCCCCCCCCCTAACAAAAAGAAGGAAAAAAATCATACATTTATTTGTTGACATAGAATGTTGCTTTAACACCAAAATGTAATATCGTGGACACCGTTCAGCTTATACCATTACCTACAAAGTGTAAGCCGCACATGATGTTTATCCCGACTTGATATTGCGCTCAAGTGGATAAACATTTTGTGGCAAATTCGAATATTGCAGAATCTTTATTAGGAATCGTAAGACATAAATGAAGTATGTGTATAATTCAAAAAAATATACACTCTAACCACGGCTAATTTAATAAGATGGAAACCGTTGTCAGCTTTTTTTTTTTTTTTTTTTTGTTTAAACAACCTTCGTAGTACAATCGTTGAAGTAGTGAACAGAATAAAACCAGCCGCCACATTGATGTTTCAATTACCCGTAAAGCTAAGCAACCAAAATAAGAGAATTCCGATTGGGTTGTCTTTGCGGAAGAGCAGAGTCACGATACCCAATAACGAACGTAAAGAGATACATGGGAGGTTTATTGAAGTTGGCATGAGCCAATGTTAATTAACACTAAACTCACCTCACCGGGGACACAGTTTGTTCTCTCTCCAACAGCTGAGAAAACGTTCCAGACCTTTCACCGGCTCATCATCGGCAATAGCCTCCCTGTACCGGCATCGGCTATTCTTCTGAAGGCTGCAAAGCTCCTCAATGAGGACGACGACGCGGTGAGAAACTGTGGAGAATTTGAATGACACTTATCCGATAAGTTTGAAACTTAAATTATATTGAAACGACGGAATGCAGATTTTACCAGAAGTGTTCGCCTGCTCGGGTCCACAAAGCGATTGGGGGGTTGCTGTGGTGAACTTTGATTGCCTTGTTGTTAGTTTTGTGTTGTGATTCTGTCCTGCATTTCACGTTCGGACTATGGACACTGCTGCTCCTTATTATAAATAATTGTTTATTGTATTTACTCTGAATCAAAATGAATGGGGTCAACACTGTAATCTGCACTTAACCGACTGACAGTAGTTTGTGCTTGGAGTCAAAGTCTGCATTCTAAACTGCACGATAGCGGTTCGAATGTTCTTTGTAAATTGTATTTAGCGAATCACCATTTTCCATTGCAGTACTGAGTTGGGAGCACATGTAAATTGATGTAAAAGTCAAACATGATATTTTCGTTCTCTATTTTTATTATCTTTATTATTCATTTATTTATTGTTGTTATTATTGTTGTTATAATTATGAGAGAGAGAGAGAGAGAGAGAGAGAGAGAGAGAGAGAGAGAGAGAGAGAGAGAGAGAGAGAGAGAGAGAGAGAGAGAGAGAGAGAGAGAGAGAGAGAGAGAGAGAGAGAGAGAGAGAGAGAGAGAGAGAGAGTTGTCTGTTTATCTTTTTGTCCGTGCTTCTGTTTTTGTGGTGTTGTTGTTGTGTTGGATATTGGTTTGCGGTAACACAATGTGATTATAATAGTTTGCTATATATAGTAGATTGTTCTTATGAGAATTTGTCATGGTGCCATTGTACTACCCCATGTAAAAAAAAAATGCAAGTTACCATTTTAACAGTATTGTTTGTCGGGTCTGGAACCCAACATTGATCAGCATTAATGATCTCCCATGAAAACCCATCAATGTCTTGCCTGTTTCATTCAGTCGCGTTGTTCTCACATAATATGTGCGGTTTATATTCAATCAACAGCAATATTATTGCTGTTGATTGAATATAAACCCCACAGCGGTCGAAAATGACAAGAACATAAGCTTATGTGGCCTTTAGAGATCAAAGACCCGAAAATTCAGTGCCCTTGCAAATATTGATTTGTGTCCATAAATGCATTTTGTCTCTCTATACTCGTGTTTTTATTGTCACACACAGCACAAACGACATTTCGCCCTTAATGTATACGATTTTAATAGAGGCAATTATAGTGAAAATACATGTTTTTCACTCTAAAAAGGAGTTGTCCGCCTCATTTCTCCTTGCAAGAGAGGCATGGCGGACAAAACGAGTGGTTTTTCACTCTTTTACACTCAGAGAGTAATAAGTCTTTGTTATTTGTATTTTATTATAATATATTGTTTTATATGTGTGCGTTATTTCAGTTTATGACCAAACGATTAAGAAGTGATCATAAAAAAAATATGCATTAATAAAACCAACAAGGAAGAAAGCCAGTTTTTCTTTTGGCTAAAAGATATCAAAGAGGCGTAAATAAATAAATAAATAAATAAATAAAAATAACAAAAACAAAATAGGAAGAACAATAATTCCTGATTTATGTCATTTTTTTTTTTTTTTTTTTTTTTTTTTTGGGGGGCTTGTATTTAGGATCAAATAATGTAATATTTCAGACTCTTTTTCAAACAATGTTTGAACCGTGGTGTAGAGTTTAAATTATTACAACTTGGTAAACGTCGACGTTATATTGATACAGGTTTTATTTCCCAAAGGCTCACTAAGCAACAACACTGCAGCTGACGAAAACAGATTGAGCTCTTCGGATTCCCGTCACCAGCTCAAATTCCACAAGTGATCGGTAGTCTTCTGATCTTTTGATTTTTTATTTTTTTTCCCTTTGCTTTGGAAACAGGGTTCACGTAGAACCGGGTTATTACCACAGTATCCGTGGCTGTCTAAAAAAAAAATAAATAAATAAACAATAAAAAAATAAAAAATAAATATAACATAAAAAACCCACAAATGTTGCATTGCAGTTCTAACCTTTTCCTCTGTTTGTCTTTTAGAGTTATCGCGTGGTACACTGGGGGAAAAACGTCCTTAACACCGTAATCAGATGTCAATTCCATCAATACTGAGGTGAGTTTACCTTCGTTTTTTTTTTTTGTTTTTTTTTTAAGAACCATAACACATGTTGGACTTGATACGTCAACATTGGAAAGGTCCATGGCCTGACTATTGTTTGTTTCATTCCAACTGACTGTTAATATCCTTATTTGTATACTAATATTATAATAACGAAATATCCCCAATCGACTACAAACATTGCAACAATAACTTCGCTTTATACAACTGTATTGTCCAAGTTTGAAGCATAATGGCCCACATTTTGATGAGTTGCGAACACATCTTTATTCACTTATGTTCACCTGAATGACTTCCAATGCATTTACTCACATATCGTGTTTTAAGACACACAAGACTACTTTAAATCTAACGTGCATGTCAGCCTAACGACTTCTTGGTGTGACATGCAGAAAATCGATCCCCGTATGATCACCGTCAGTTCTGAATCACTTCAAACTTCACATCAATGCTTGCTTTCTATGAACACTTAATTAACCCAGTGAGAAGAACAAACATAGCCTACAGAAATAAATAAAATAATACCTATATGAATACATACATGCATCTAAACATGTACTATATTTCTCTCAAATATACCTGTATACGAATATTACAGTTCCATGTGCATTTTCACGATCACGTATAACCCAAAATGATCAAAACATGTCTTGGCATTCTCTAGTCACTTCACTCCATAGTTTTTGAAGAACAAATGGTCTTTGTTTTTCAATCTTGATGCGGATTTTGTGTGGGACAAAGTATGGAGAAAAAAAAAAAAAAAACACTCATTGACAACGAGGATAGAGACCTTTGGTTTTGTTTAATGCATAGGATTAGTCCTACCAAGGACAAACTGTTACCCAAGATGACATTTGCCCATTATGTCGTTACGAAAAGGAAACTATAGAGCATTTTGTTCATTTACTGTCAAAAACACCTTAGTTCATTGGTTTTTGTTCAAAAACATTTTGAGAAAATATACAGGAAATATACATTTCTACATGAGTGATATCAACATAATTTTAGGAAAGGACATGGATGAATTTGCTTTTTACATCACAGGGAAATTGCTCAAAGTTGTTTGGTCTGTGCGTTGCGAAATGTCCATTGGAAACTCTGATATTTGTCCTAACATTCTTCAGAAATACATGACCAACTTAAAAGCTTGTATTCGAGGAGAACAAAAGCGTCTGCCTGAACATGTTTTCAATAATTTGTTTTGCCAAAAATAGTGTAATCTGTGAAGTGATCCATGACAAAATTGTTTTTCAGTTTTAGTGTCTTTGTAGTGCTCTTTTGGGTGACTGTTGGTGGTGCTAAGGTTACAATTTATTATTATTATTTTTTTTTATTTATTTTTTTTTTTATTTATTTATTTATTTATTTATTTTTTTTTTTTTTTTTGGGGGGGGGTGGATGCAAATAAGTTTCAATGCTCGTTTTCCTTTTTTATGCCATGTATATACTTTTGTAATTGTACTGAGAATTTTGTTTATGAGTTTTGTTTTGTTTTCTTTTGTTGTTTTTGTTTCGTTAATTGTTCTTGTGAAGTTTTTGATGACGCTTGAATAAAAAAAAACTATTACGTGTCCATGTGAATCTTTAATTTGGGAGCAACACTTTTTTCCTCCATCGTCTTACTCAACTAGGCGAATATTGTATCTAATATTTGTAGGTGCGAGGAGTGATTGCACCGCACCACTTTGCCGTCAATTTAGTCAGCACACACATCGTAGCATTTCATTTTTACAGATGCATGAATGATCTGCCACTTTACACATTCTTCCCTTACGTTACATCCGATTAGGCTACGCATAAACCCACCCATGGGGAGCACACAGTGACTTAAGTCTACCATTCACTTTTATATGCAGCACATAATAATGTAACACAATCCGTGCATCTCAACCCGCAAACATGTACGCTGATGTATCCCTCGCCTAGAAATATCCACAATCATTTCATTATATGTAGCCCGTACCTAAACAGAACTCCAACTATTTACTTAAATGTACGGTAGCCTTGGCTACATAAAATGCCTCCCTCAGTAACACTCCAATACAAGATGTATTTCAATCGAAATTATAATTGACATTAAACAAGGCTAAACATTCAGTGATATTATTCAAAATCACTCGAGAATGGAAATCAAATGTAATGCAAAGTTTGATCGAATCGATTAATAACGAGGAGGTACACGTCTTCGAAATGATAGCACGCGTAGTTTCGATGGACCTTATCCTTGCAGATTTCACAGCGTTTACTAATGTGTATAAACATGAGTTTTAAAGCCTTATTAATTTAGTTTGATTGTTTTGTTTTTTTTTTTTTTTTGTTTTTTTTTTTTTTGGATTTTTTTTCCCTCCATGAAAATATTTTGTGAGACACGTGCGCCACTGAATTCATCCAGGCTAGGCTGTAAAGTAGACAAAAGCAAATCGACTGAAAGATTGGCTCAGCGTCCACGACGTGAAAGGGATCGCCAGCCACTTGCACTTTGAAGGGGAGGCACCGAATACACATATCAAATTCACAAGTCAACATAACCCTCCCACTGGTAAACCTAAATGTGAACAGCTGATACATTACATACAAAAGAAGGAAGTCGCTAGGATGCTAGCAGAAATCTCAATACAATTGAATTCGAAAAAAAATCGGGCTAAAACCTATAAATATAGCGAGATGAAAGCAGCTCGTCTTTGCCAAAAGGGGGACTGGTATACCCATTGGTACAGACAAGGTACTTTTCTTTTCTGCGGACGAATAATTGAAATGCTTTTTAGCAAATATTTTTGTTGTTGTAATAGGTTCACTGCCGCTAACCCAACCCCATCTGTGGAATAAACCAGCTGCACTTGTTTTTGCACTATTCGCGTATTCGGTGTAAGGGTCACTACTCTTTTAATACAAAAACGAATAATAGTACTAATAATACGATTTTCGTGATCATTGGTTCTATGATGGGTGAAGTAGGGTGAAGTAGGTTGGTCAATAAAACAAAACGGTCGTATACGGGATTAATTACATTTTGTCTGAGATGATAAAATGCTGAGATATTCGAGATTGTTGATCCACACTGTTTATTACGTATTAGTATCATATCTCATCCGAATCAAAGGTGTTTTTTTATAGTATAAGTTTTGTTTTGCGTTTTAGTTGTTATTGTTATTAGTTTGTTTATTGATGTTGTTGATGAGAGAATATTACGCGTGAAAATAGTTACACTAAACTTAGTGTTCTAATTAGTTATGAAAATTAAAGAAATTGTTTGTTTTTTGTTTCGCAAACGAAATCAGCAAACTACTAAAGTCCAACAAACGTTTTCAGTGTCCTTTCATAAAAATGCAAAGGGTGTAATCTTACCAAATTATCTATACCTGGACAATAGGAACCCAGACAGCAATGTTGTCATTATTATTGTAGGCTTACGGGCTTTAAATGCCAGTCTTGGACGCTATGGCCAACAGGCATAGCTTAACAGTCAACAGACAGGAGAAACGGGGCATGTTCAATCCAAACGCTAATGCAGTAATCAAAACAGGCATTTACATGTCAAGCGTGACACAAGGAGGTTTTAGTTTGGAAGAGGAACTCAGAATAACGGACGATGTTATGAGAGCATGTCAAAAGAAAATGAATGCAGACACAAATTAGCATAATCAAGCAACCAAGGTCTTGAGAAAGACCTGGCTTTTCGTTATTTGATTAGATTGAACAACAAACTGGGGAAAACGGTGCACATTTCTTCTTACGGGGTGTAAGGCCTACTTCATCAAATAGTTCAAACATCTTGCACCAGGCCTCATGAATAATTAAATTGTAAGCCACAACCCGCATTTTCTGTAATTCAAAGATTTTAAGGTTATGACTTTTAGGTTTGTATGGACAAATGGTCCAATATTGGGCGCTGATGGTGTTAACTTTCCAACCTGGAGCTTTCGGGTAAACACGGCCCGTAAAATGGACATATTGTGCTGACGACATGGAGTCTAGCATATTGACCCATTTATGTGTTTCCAAGTTGGTTGCTCAATTTGTTTAGCTTATAACCTCCAAGTTGGTGAAAAGAAATAGTTAAATATTAAAACACCTTTTGCGAAAAACAATATATATGTACAAACGATGCCTGTATTTCGTGCATCAATGTTTTGTTTATTTGTTTATTTGTCTGTTTTTTATGTTCAGCCTGCAGTGCTATGAACATGAATGCTTTTTATTACTATGAGGTGATGTTCCTTACCGTATCCCAGCTTTAACTGGAGGGGAGGGGCTGCACCCTTCCGCCCCGATGTAATGTCGCCCAAAACGACAGTGTAATGCGGCGTTAAAACTCGGTGACTCCTTTATTAACATGTCTAGTATTCTGTCGAAAATTCGCACAGCGTCTACGAGGGTGTGTTGTTGCCGTGCCAACCGTTTATTTTCCCTTGGTTACACTGTCATAAGGTTTATTTCCATATGTTTCTTATAGCAATGTATTGATTACTGATATTCAGGACTACAAGTGTGTCATTTCAAGTGGATATTTTTTTTTTCCTGACAACAATTTTTTGTACCTTCTTTGCGTTATTACTTTACTATTATATTACGGTGATTGATATAAGGCCCTATTTTTTTTAACGAGAAGCGGATGACAGTGAAATACAATCACTACCCATACGCACCAGAATCTGCTGAAAACTAACTATCGTGGCGCTTGACATTTAGAAATGTGTAAGAATCAACTTATGAATCAAAAGAGTTTGACGAGACGCGTACTTCGGCTAAATGTCCAGCCCACAAGCTATTCCGGACACGCAGGGGATAACTTAATATATCCTAGTACACTTGTGCTGCAGGGTTCTCGAGACCTACCTACCACCATCCAAAAAACACACAAGAGAACTCCGAATAAAATTCATCATCGGGGAAGCTAGTGCCACAACCGGGGTATCGAAATCACAACAACCAAATTTCCCTTGACTTCTGAAACGGCGTTTACTTAATCCCATGGAAAGAGTAATGCATGGATTGATGACAATGAGTCTAATCATCCAAGAGCAATTCATTACATTTTTTTATTTTTTTTGGGGGGGAAACTATTTGTGTCGGCGCAAACCTTTTATTTTCATTTCAACCTCCCTTGCACTAATCATCCAAGAACGTCTACAAAGGCCAAAATTCAAAAAAGTAAAAACATTTCGACTGACGTGTTGCCAAGCTTTTTGTAAATCACCCGGGGAGGAGGGGTGGGTTTGCGTGTTTGTACTTGTCGAGGGGATGTATGGATAATGCATATGCTACAAGGAATGTCTCAATAGAAAACCTACAAGCAGGAGGGTCGTGGTCAGTAATGGGTACTTTTCGTTCCCAAACCACAGCATCTGCCAAAAGCTCTAATGATGACCAGACACCCAGTGAATATAAGCTCTGGAGACTTGTTCTTGATTTGTTTAATAAGTTATTTGTCTTTATTTAGTTCTATTTGTCAAAAAATGTGTTTTACTTTAGCTGGACTTGCCTCTAAAATGGTTCTTCATAAGGAGATTTTAAAACTACACTAAACGTTTCCCTCATAATTTCAATCAAGATGACATAATAATAAAAAGCTGAAGGGCATGCCAAAGCTGGACCCGGAAGTAGCCGTGAACATGTCCGTGAAAACTATTTTTGCGCGGTTGGCAAAATAATAAAAACAAAATTTGATTGACTTTGTTTCTATACCTTTCCGCATATATGCAAGGATAAATCTATCTTGCCGTAAAAGTGTGCTTGTATATTTTTATCGTTATATATGTGTATAAGTGTATATATATATATATATATATATATATATATATATATATATATATATATATATATATATATATATATATATATATATATATATATATATATATATATATATATATATATATATATATATATATATATATATATATATATATATATATATATATATATATATATATATATATATATACTTGTTTTTTATTTATTTGTAATGAACTTGTTATATATATGTAATAAGTTTAATATTATTTAGTACGTATATATTGTACGTTAATTGACATGTTGGCAAATTTGAAAAAAAAAAAAAAAAAAAAGAAACTAGGTGTTGGTCACACCACAACATAAATGAAATTGAAGCTAATGAATCGGTAGTTGAATAAATTCAAAATCAAAGAAATAATACCAACAATGAATGAAACTACTGAAACAACAAAACAGTGCTTGTTTATCTGTTCAATGCTTGTATTGCTTTCGTTTTGCAAATTCAAATTTGCATTCCGCTTTGTGTTTGCATCCATCTATAAGTCTGTACAGCACAAAATAGAAAAATCAGCATTCTTTCCGGGTGGCTCCATCGGCGCTCCCACTGGGTTGTACAATACACTTGGGTTAAGAACAATCATATATGTGTAAACAGGTATTTACACATAGCCCGGGGATGTAACATGTATACGTGACCAAATCATCCTAAGAGGGCACGAAAAAGCAAAGGATTTCCCCCACGTTGCCTCTCCCTCCCCGTTGACCACTCTGATATAGTACATATTTTTCCCCGTTTAATCGAATCGTAGTCACTTATGCCGTGAGTAATTTTTAATATATATATATTTTTTTTTTTTGATTTTTTTTCTACCTCTTTTTTCTCTTTCTTTCTCCTGTTATTCTCCCCCTGACGGACCTCGGTGTGTACTTTGAGAGTTTTTCTTTTTTTTTGTTTTTCTTATAAAAGTTGTGTTTAGAATCAATGCGCGCTTGGACGACTCCGTGCGTTGCATAAATCTCTGCAGCAGATCGCCGGGCCGGTTCTTGAAGGCCCCAGACAAACACCAGTGCCGTAAACGGCGCTGCGCATTAATTAAAAGTGGACTTGTGCAGAAAATTGCGGTTCTTTGAGACGTGTTTAATCCATCTGCGGGGACAGTTATTTATTCGATTTCCTTAGAATCAGTATTATATTATTATAACTAATATTATTTAGACTGATATAAACAAGTGTTCAAAAAACGTTATTGCAATGATCAGTTGTCCATTTATTGCTATGTCTACATTGCAGTTTTCTTTTTCTTTTTATCATAGCTGTTAAACAATGCCAAGCATCGACCTTCTTCCATGCCTATTATTCATTTATTTTTATTTTTTTATTATTATTATTTTTATTATTATTTTTTTGTATTATATACTTATATATTATTTCTTAATGTGTTTAAGTTATATTACCATCAACGAACGAAACTGGTATTCAATAAGGAAAGTTTACAATTTGCAAGAGGAGGTTGTCTTTCCAGGGCACATTTACAAACTGCTGTCCTTACACTTTTACTGTAGTCTTCACTAGGTTACGGTATAGTGATCGTAAATAACTGTTCGTTGACACGTGTGTGCACTATTAAATTTACAAGTAAGGATCTTTCTGGAGCGTGGATGTGTTTGATAGACTAAAGTCAGGATGGGTTGCATAAGCCTGTGCTTTGTGTATGTGTTAGATTATCCTGCGTTGAATAAATGGATCTTGTTTACTGGTGATAACGGTTTACTGCACCCGCTTTATGAGCTGGTTTACTACCCCTACTTTTATTACTATATATTTATTACTATACTTTATAATTATATTAAATATTATTGTTTTTTTTATTATATTAAATTATGTTATATTTCTGATATTGAAAACATTTTATCCTCAGAAGTGCTTTGCAATGTGACCCAGTCCTGGAGAGACATAGAGAGAAGATGGTGAATGAATCTCAGTTGTTGATGTGGGGGCTAACAACCCCAACTGGGGAAAACGCACAAAAATGGGCAGGGACTGAAAACCTAACACTCGACCAAGACTCCATAATGAAAAAAAGAGGGTTTGGAGTTCATTTGATAGATATGAACCAGTCGTTCTCTTCCTTTAGAGGGCAGACAAGCGTATGTTCAGTCTAAGGTATAGCTTAGTGACAGGGGACGATCAAAGCAAGAAAACAAGTGTGGGCGGGCAATGTCCAGCAACTAAGAAATGTAACTTCGGGAATGGTAATTACAGCATCATGCATGCACAACATTTTCTAGGCGACAACTCACAACTCCGATGGACAGCTTACAGTTCCGACGGATAAGTCACAATTACGACGAACAAGTCACAATTAAGACGGATCACTCCCACATTTACGACGACCACTCCAACAACTAAGACAGACCACTCCCATAACTACGACAAACAACTCCCACAACTACGACAGACCACTCCCAAGGCTAGGACGGTCAACTCACAGCTACGATAGACCACTCCCACAACTACGACGGACAACTCACAGCTACGACCGACCACTCTCACATTTACGACGGACAACTAACAGCTACGACGGACAACTCCAACAACTACGATGGACAACTCACAGCTACGACGGATCACTCCAACAACTAAGACGGACCACTCCAACAACTACGACGGACAACTAACAACTACAACGGACAACGCACAGCAACGACAGACTACTCCCACAACTACGACGGACAACTCCAACAACTACGACAGACAACTTCCACAACTACGACAGACCACTCCCAAGGCTAGGATGCAACAACTACGACAGACCACTCCCACAACTATGACGGACAACTCACAACTACAACGGACAACTCACAGCTACGACAGACCACTCCCTCAAATAAGACGGACAGCTCACAGCTACGACGGACCAATCCCACAACTACGACAGACCACTCCCACAACTACGTCAGACCACTCCCACAACTACGACAGACCACTCCCACAACTACGACAGACCACTCCCACAGCTAGGACGGACACATCACAGCTACGACGGACCACTCCAATAACTACGATAGACAACTCACAGCTACGAAGGACCATTCCAACAACTACAACAGCCACTCCCACAACTACGACGGACAACTCAGAACTACAATGGACAACTCACAGCTACGACGGACCACTCCAACAACTCCTATGAAAAACTCAGACTCCGACGGAGCAATCCACAACCACGACGGAAGCTGTCCTCTATGGAACGCCATAATTATGTAATGCCCTTTAATCAAGGACCCCTATGTCCAACTCTCTGTTTTGACAACGTGTTGTTTTGTTTTCTTCTAAAAAGACTTCAAAAGACAATCACACCCAAAACCTACATGGTGGCTTTAGTCCTTGTTAAACTACGACAGACCACTCCCACAACTACGGCGGACCAACTCACAGCTACGACGGACCACTCCAACAGCTAGGACGGACAACTCACAGCTACGATAGACCACTCCCACAACTACGACGGACAACTCACAGCTACGACGGATCACTCCAACAACTACGACAGACCACTCTCACAAATACGACGGACAACTCACAGCTACGACCGACCACTCTCACATTTACGACGGAAAACTCACAGCTACGACGGACCAGTCCAACAACTACGACGGACAACGCACATCGACGATAGACCACTCCAACAACTACGACGGACAACTCACAGCTACGATGGACCACTCCAACAACTACGGCAGACCACTCTCACAACTACGACGGACAACTCACAGCTACGACGGATCACTCCAACAACTACGACAGACCACTCTCACAAATACGACGGACAACTCACAGCTGTCTGTTCTGACGTGTTTTTTTTTTTTTCTTCTAAAAGACTTCAAAGGACAATCACACCCAAAACCTACATTATGGCTTAAGTCCTTGTTAAACTGTTAAACTAATTGTACGACTGAAATATTAAATTACCTTTTAGCCAATGTCATTAAATGCGTTTAACTAAAACATGGATATGAGTCTGGTGACTTTTAAAACAGGAAAATCTTGGTGCCAAATTAACAAGCCTTCCATTCCAATCAGCTTGGCTACAACCATCCAGACATTAAGGTGGCGTGTGGTCGTTTTTATCAACTAACTGTATCGGAAGTCAGCAGTACATTTGAGTGCGTTCTTTTCACGAAATATAAATGTGATAACTGTCTTTGACATTTACTTATTCCCTGGATCTGTGTAAAGGTTGCACGTCTTGTTTTATCTACAGTAGTATGCAAATGAATTGCATTGCATGGCCACACAAACGAAAACAGGACCGCAAAAAAATGTGACATTGAGGAAGTAAAACAAACAAAAATAACAAATACAAAAATAACACACGAATTGTATTGAATATACTCTTCTCAAACTAAAAACAAAAACAAAATATTGATGTAATTTACCTTAAAGGCGTGCTGTCAGAGATTGTGTTTAATACTTGCAAACTGTATACTAACCATGTGAACCGTTGCAACACAGAAATAAAACAAACCAAACGAGCTCAGTAGTTACATAAGAGACAGAGTGATTTAATGTCGGCACACTTCAAATCAAGATGGGCTTGTCTTGACAATGTACACCATTTAATTATTAATGTATGTTTTATTTATTTACTTATAGGTGTCTTACAGATATATATACAATTTACAACAACATAGTTATAAGGCCTATCACTTTACAAAGTGGTGCAATAATGTTGAAATACATCTACTTGATTTCGATTGACATAAGCATTCAGTATTTCATTCCATTAACTCACATTAAAACTGGCTGCAGCATTAAACATACATAATCGATGCATTCGTCTTTCCTACATATCATCTTGTTTAAACAGTAAACTGTACGTATGGTATAATGTCAAACAATTACCCTTTAGGTTAATGCCATCAGTTAATAGCGTACGTTAACCTTTTCACGCCATAACCGAGATAGAGCGGCGAATGAATAGCCCCGTATTTGGTTGCAGCGGGCCGTTGAGGTGGCCATGTTTCTGATTTGTATACACATTGCAAGGTTCACTTCTCTGTCCCATCTGTACCATTGTCTTTCTTTACAACATACTCTGAATGCCATTCTCAGCAATGCGCTATCGAATGGTCACCACCTGTAAATATACTCACATAAAATCTATCATTTGATATGGTCATGTAAATAGCTCCATACTTCAGCACCCTTTTGACGTTTTGTTTTAACTGTCGTGGCATTTAAAGACGCCGCTGCTATGACTTTTTCCCCCAGTGAACCAAATGAAGACGGACAAAAATAAAATCATAATCAACACTCGAAAATGCGCCACATCAAAGTGCATTTAGTATTACCCATAATCAAGTTTAATTCAACATTTATGAAACCCTTACTTATTTGTGTGTCATGTGCTTTTACAGGAACTTCAGGTGAGAAAATGATTGAAAGTGCCGGCACGTGACGCGACTTGAATTTCAACTATAGTGAGCGTCCACAAGACAAGCGTGTAATTAGTGAGTAATTGCATCGGTGTTTTGTCAAAGAGACGTAATTAATGAAGTGTAGATCATTGGACTCCCGGGAGCATGTGGACTGTCGCAGGCAACGTCCAAAACAAAACTTGTCAATCTTGAAAAAAAAATAAAAATAAATAAATAAAACGTATATAATACCTAAATAAATATATGCGTGTGCGAAAAGTGGGAAGGAACGGACGTCTTCCCACTGCGGTCGCTGTTCGTAAAAAGTGCGGTCAATATCGATAATTAGAAGTAAATTACACCACTGTTACATTATACTTGTCAATTACAAAACTGTTGTATCTTTAAATTTATTGTTGTTTACAAAGTTCATTACTAATGCAGTTCATTATTTTACAAACGAACGCACACACAAAAAAATTGAGACAATTTCACTTCAAAATCTAGAGTTTATGTGACTGCATGCTACGTTATCGGAAAATGTTTCAGTGGAATGGGAAGTGAAGGATGAACACAAAAACGGAACACCTTTGTAATAAACATAAACTGCTAAGCAGAACTTGCCAATGTAACAAACGATTATGACGTTAAAGGAACAGCAACAATGCTGGTTTGATATTATTCCAAATGCACCGCAGCATTTCATCTGAGCATGGGTGGCAAACAATTGTTCGTGTTATATAACTCTTGTCGTGCCCTAACACTTGTAGGAACAACATGTTTAGAAATAAGAACGAACTAATGCTACTAAACTGTAGTGGATACAACCATCTGTTTAGATCTCTTTTGTGAGGAGTGTTGGCTCTAAAAAGAGCCGAAGTGGTCTCGACGTTTCGATCACTGTTTTCTCTCACCCCATCTAGGTTGCTTTTGGGTCATCTTTACCCTCAGTCACATTTAGGCCCCTCCTCGCTGTCCCTGTGCTTGCACCTACTGACACAGCTCAGTAAGCACCCAATCCACTCACCACTCACACCACTCCCATCATCGAGCTCCAGTTTCCGCCTTCCTGCACCATCGAGCGTCCCAGTACTTAAGCATCATGCAGCGTCAGAGTCCAGCATCCTCCTGAAGACCATCAGAGTACCCTGATGGAAACGTCAAGACCACTCCGGCTCTTTTCAAAGCCAACACTCCTCACAAAACACAAAAGAGATCTAAACACATGGCTGTACCCGCAGGTTTACTAGCAATAGTTTATTTTTAGTCTCCTACACTATGCAAAGCTTCAAGCATCACTTATGTAAAAAAAAAAAAAAAAAAAAAAAAATAGTGTGTAGAAATCGTATTATTCTGGATGATAATTTCGTAATAAGCGTCATTTAAAGGTCAATGTACGATATTCAGTACAGTCAAAAGAAAATTCATTTCTAACTTTCGGTTATTCATCGTTTTTTTTTTAGTTTTTTTTTTGTTTTTTTTCGTGTTTGTTTTCTTGTTTTCCCCATCTATTTCTATTAGTATTATTAATCAATTACACTCAATTTCTGTGATAACGATCTTTGCTTGAAAACGCCTTCACGACGCGTTGCAAAAATATTTCCCCTTTGCAGCGTTTTTATTTTTTTTTTATTTATATATATATATATATATATTTTAATGGTATTCATGCACAGACAAGTCACGGCTTTTACCTTTAAGCTACTCCACCCCACCCATTTTCTTTTATTTGTAACACCCACGAGCATGTCGCGCAAAGTGCAGTAAACACCACAAACTTTATTTTAAAAGAACTATTGTAACGCGCCCAAACTGTACAGAGAACTGAAGTAGACCAATGTATGCATTTTTTTTTCTTGCCAACAGAGTCTAGTGGTAAATTTAAACTGTTTAGCGCTTGCACTTAGGTCTGTCCGTCAGTCGGTTTGACTTCAAGTATTTTTACCTATTTTGTGTAACATGTCATGCTGTCAGTCTTTTTTTCCCTTTGTTTTCTGTGTTATTATCTGTATAGCAGTTTGTCGGTCTGTCTTGGTCACATGTTAAATCAGCGCAGACCTAAACCTCAACCCCTTCATTAAGTTGCTCCCGCTAAACATAGTACAAATAATAATCATAATAAATAAATTAATTAATCAATCAACCAATAGCTTCAAACAAGGTGACGATTGACAAAGAACATTAAAAACATTCCATTTCTGTATATAATGATTTTATAAATAGAAGTAGCCTTTTTACCACAATACATTTCTTCGCTAGAATCAACAACAATAATTATGATTCGTATTTGGAAAGTATTTGCAAATCCGAGAAATCATGTTTTATCTAAAGATGGTCTCTCTCTCTCTCTCTATTTTTTTTTTTTTTGCCCTTCCGTTTTCTATTTTTATTTTTGTTTTCCCTTTTTTCTTGTTTAATTAAAAAGAAAGAAAATACAGAAGATACAGAAGAAGACAAAAAGAATTATGTTTGTTTGTTACATTACCAAAACAAGGTGTTCATGAATGTCACCAAAGATTAAATTATCCAATGATCACATTATACATTTGAGCCTGAAATTATGTATTTTTAATAGTTGTTGGCTTCAAGTTTCAATCAAAAGACAAATAGAGGTCAAATGGAGGTTATCTCTGTAACTCTTGTTCATTTTTGTAAGACCTGTCCGATGACTGAAAAAATCTAATGTGTGGTTTAAAGTTATTATGTTTTTAAATATTAATATTTGAACTATTGTAATTCAACGCCCGATGACGTCATCATGACGTCATGCAGTTTGTGCCTTCTTCATGTTGATGTTCAATTTTTCATGGGTTTCAAGGTTCAATTTTGTTCCCTATTTGATTTATGCTGTACAGCATTGTGTTAATGAGTACAACAGTGACGGCGTAACTCAATGGTCTTTCCGGAACATCGTAACGTGCTTTACAGATCGCGCAAAAATGGCACATTCTTGTCACCATAACTTCCGAATGCAAAGGTCGATTTTGTTCAAATTTCAAAGTTAGGGTTTTGTTGATACTATCTATCAGTAAAAAGTTCATGTCGAAACGTATTTATAAAAAATAAAAAAAAAAAAAAAAAAAAAAATGTGAAATTGAAAATTAACACTATTTTAAACTTGTCATAGACTAATGTGAAAATTGATGGCGTCACCAATGTTATCTTCCAAAAGGTTGTGAACAGAAAGTAATTTCATGCACAAATTGAATGCAGAGTTGCAATTATGTTGTTTTAATAGTTTAGGGAAAGAAAAGGAAAAAACATGGAGAAGGAAAACAAAAACAGACACAAACAAGAGGTGTTCGTGCGTTTGCACGAATACCTGAAAAAAAAAAAAAAAAAAAAAAAAAAAAAAAAAAAACTCAAGACACTGTTATGTTGTTGTTTTTCCAAGTTTGAATGACGGGTTCGCCTGAGGACATACGGAAAGAGACAACGCGTCTAACTGCGTTGGTGCAAAGCAACCCTCTAAACTGTCCGCTACCTATTTCTTTTTGACACAGAGTATTGATCTAACTCTTAAACAAATAAACCCAAATCCATTACTTTAACTTATTTGAATTGGATGACAACCTCAAGGGTAAAATGTCCTGTATTAAAATGGAGAGCACCAGAGTTTTTGATTAGATATTCTACTCTAGGCTGCCAACGCGGGAATCCTGAATAATAGCGATGGATGACGTTAACTTGATGTGTGGTTAAAGGTATAAATGGAGCACTAAACCTTGGCAGATCCGGTCCAAAGACGTACCTCAAATCGTTAACGTGTTGCGTTCCAACAGCATGCTCATCGATGAATAAATTACAATCAAATGCACATTGCCAGCATACTGATGAGCTCAATTTAAAACAAAGGAGAAATTTAGGAATTATACAGGCACACGTTGTCTTCAGATTGGGCGCTTTGGGCAACACTCTAAAAACTCCCAGGTCCCCAGGTTCATTTCGGGGTCATTAAGAACCGGAATCTGTATCAAACTGACGCAGAATTCGTGTTGAAATCACTATTATTAACCAGTTTCCTGGTCAGCCTGGTCCAAAAATGGGCCCCCTTGGACCCGGAGTCTGGGTAATTTTTGACCCGGGAGTTTTTAGCGTGTACAAAAAACGCTTGTCAGGAAATGAGTATGGTTGGAAAGATAAATCGTGTCTACGGCTACGGCAGGATTGCCGTGTCATCATGCGTCGAAGGGCAGGACGCCCTTAGCATCAGCCGCAAAATCGGATACGGCCATAAAAAAAGAAAGAAAGAAAAAAAAAAAAAAAAAAGTAGTTCACATAAATACTGTATGAAATTGTTTGTTTTTTGTTAAAATTTGTGACATTACACGGTACATCATTTGGTAGAATAATAATTTTGACTCCACAAAATGGCGGACCGTATGTTTCCAATGTAGAGAGTTGTTCCGATGGTTGTACTTCCAGAGCCAAATCCACATATCTGTTTAGTCAACATTTACTAATTGCCACACAATGCAAGTTGTTTTATTGCACGGACACCTCTTGAAAAGGATAGCTACCAAATATAAGCAGAAATATTTAAGATACTTGAAGGCAATATGCCCCTTTAAAGACTGTCAACAACCTTTTATTGTATTTATTTATTTACTTTCAATTCGATTTAAGAGTCTGTATGTAAATATCTTGACAAGTACAGAAACTTGAAGTAAACTTATAACATTGACGTGTAGGCCTACAGTTTGTTTGATTTCAAGTGATATTTGACTAGGGACTCAAAGTCGACCTTTTGCCACATGCAACTCAGACTCGAATCGACAGTGATGACTCAGAATTGGACTTGGGTTTGGGCCTCGGACTCGACAAAAGAAGACTCGTGTAGACCACAGCATTTCGTTTTAACTGTCGATAAGCTATATGCATTTGAAAACAAGGATACTTGATGGACAGTTTCGCGGAATGGTTCATTGAGACTTCCCTTAAGGGGTGGTTTTCTTTGCAAAGGTCTCAGTAGCGTTATCCGCCTATTCCCTGAACATCCGGTGTTGTTTTTGTCAAAAAGCCACGGTGTCATTTTATTTATTGTATTTATTTTTTTTTTCCAAGTTTGGAATCATCAGGAGATTTGAACGGACCTAGAAAACCAATCCCGGAGGTTTCCTCTTCCACTCAAAGCTATTTCATCGTGCTTAAACTCTGATCTTTCCAATAGGCCTACCGGTGTTAGCTTTACAATCCCCCATTGCAACGGTGCAGCCCTAGCAAAAGAGATATAAATACACATATATATACACAAAAACTAACCCATAAATCTGAGAGTGGCCCTGGATGGCATTCAACCAAAGGCTATTTCTAACATTGACTATTGTCCTGTCTTTTTCCTTATTTTATGTCTTGCTCTGGGGTTTTGCAGGGGCTTTAACCGGTGTAGGTGTAGCCACAACGCGGGCAACAACATCTAAATCGGGTTGATTTTAATGAAACCGTATTATTTGATCTGTGTATTGCAATCATCATAGGGATTTGGAGCCCGGAACGACTGAATGCATATTCTACGCACTTTGAAAACAATATGTTTGGAAAGCAGTCAGCAGAGACGTATTGTAGCTAAAAGCGATCACTGGAACCGAAGTTAGTAACCACGTCAGAAGTTGGTTTCTTCTGAATACAGTGCCTCTCCAACCGGAATCAACATTTTATTCACAGTAGCAAAACCGTCAAGTGAGTCAACGTTCTGTGGGTAATTAGTTTCAAGGATGAAAATACAAGAATTGGAAATAAAACAGATGACAGGGTGAAAACAGGGTGATGGGGAAATGGGGGGGGGGGGCTGATAATTTGGTCGGTAAATATGTAAAAAGTTCAGTCAAATTCAATTATATAATGTATCATTTATATCTTACTTGTAATCCTACTCATTGTAAATATAATTTATATACAAATATTATACAGCGTTTCTCTGGGCCTATAATATGTCACAATTAATAACTGGTCCGAAATACCTCGACCATCACCCTTGAAAAAAAGGCAAGTCGGGCACCAACTTTCCGTGCGGACTGACGGCTGCATGTGGAAGTCACTTATTTATGTAACTAAACAAGGGTGGTTTTTACATTCTTGTATTTCAAACTTAAACCGTTTGGTGTGACTTTCTGCTATGCATACCGCCATCTATAATGGTCAAACCAGTGACTCCTCGCCGGTTATCACCTTCGATACTCTTGATTGATTCACACTGGTTCTGGGTTGTCTGTCTTCAAACCTGCAGCACGGTTTGAAGACCTTCTTGAAGTACTTCTTAAAACTGGTTGTTGTGAATGCGTAGACAAATGGATTGACACAGCTATTGCCATAAGCAAGACAGATGGCGACAAACTGCAATGAAGACATTAGAACAAAGTGCTGGTTATTTGTCAGCCGAAACTGTACGTAGTCAAAAGCACTCCACATTCTAAAGAAGTGCATCGGAGCCCAGCAAACAGCGAACAACAACACCACAACAAACACCATGCGCGTGATTTTTCTTTTGCGTCGAACAGCTCTTTCCTGGGCATGCGCACTTTCCGTACCACGTGCTGTCCTCGTCCAGACTTGCAGCAGTATGCTGATGTAACACACCAGATTGATGATCAACGGAATCACGTACATACTGAGCGTAGCAAAAGTTTGAAAGACTCTCTCCCCTCGGACAGTCCCAAAAACCGTTTCGCAGTAGTCGAAGCTGGTGATTTGGGATACGACTGCCACAGGGGAATGCACCATGAATGAAACTGTAAGATAAACAACATTCATGAAGTTATTATGCAGTCATCAGTTACTATTACTGGACAGCAGTAAATAAATCGAACTTTAAGGATAATCATTCAAAGATGGTTCCGAGTTGCATCGTTCAATCTGCTATTGTGTGAATTAGGATGCAGAACGATATCAATTTATCAAACGCACAGCTGTTATTAACCCTACAAGGACCAGACTTTTGGGGATGAACGGGGACTAAGGGCGGGGGGGGGGGGGGGGGCACTATATGTCCCCTACGTATTTTCAAAAATTGACGCTCGACTTTCATGGAACTTTCCAAAAAATGTTCATAAATCGTCGCTAGAGGGCGTGGTTTACTGCTTTTTGCCCAGTTTTGGTCAAAATCGTGTTTTCCCGATAATGTCCTCTGAAACTTGACAAATTTGTTTATCTTAACACCATCGGTACAATTTACAACCTATTTTAATAACTGGACTAAACTTTTTGGGCGCTATAATCCATTAATTTAACCCGTTTTGTCTTTTGGGGAAGGCGGTTTTTGTTTACTTAAACATCAGAGTGGCCGCTGCCCTGGGCCTAGGGGGCAATGGTAATACTTGGTTGACAATTATATATTATTATTTTGGCCAGATAAGCGAGAAATTAGCATGTTGAACAAAGTATATTGTTTAAAAACTTATTATATAATTTGACCCCCCTAAATACATGCTGAAAATACAAAATCCAAGATGGCCGCCAAAAGCATTCTACACTATCACGTGACTCATTACTATCGCTTTCCTAGCAAAAAAATCATAGCGGAATTTTGTTTAAAAAAATAATAATAAAAATCACTAAAGAAAAGAGCAAAATCGTGTGACCCAAGGTCAAACAAGTGGTTTCCATTGCAACAGCTGACCGCGGTATCATTTTTTATTTATTTTGTTTTTTATTTATATTTTTTATTATTATTTTGTTTTGTTTTGTTTACAATCTCACCCCGGATGTATTTTAGGCAAAGTCAAAAAGTCACACTGTTGCCCCCCATCCCAATCCTGATTGGGTTGATGAACTCAAACAAGCATATTATTTCATATAATTTCAAATGAGAATCGTAGAGCTAGCAATGCTGGCAATGGGGAGGGGGGCTGATGGTAAACAACCGTTTTGCTTTTCATCGTGGTCGCAATCTCCAAAAAATATTGCACCGCGTGTTGCGAGAAATGCGTAGTAAATAACCTTACAAATGTCACCCAAGGGGGCGCTTCACCCATTCTCGGGACAGATTTGTGTATTGACAATTTGCAGTAGAGGCATTTGAGGGGTCCAAAAAGCGCATACTGTGCTGTAATGTATTGCACATTGGACTGTGCAACATTTTGGACCGTAAATAGCGTCCAGCAACCATGTGACCTAAGAAGAAAACAAAAACCGATTCCCTATATGACGTAATTATTAGGAGTTTCCATAACTATGCAAAGTCCTTGGTGTAAAAAAAAAAAAAAAAAAAAATACCCGATGGGACAACTATCTTCAGATCGTAACACACGATCTCAAAGGTCGAGGTCGCATGAACATTAACCGTTTTTGTTTTTGTTTTTGTTTGTTTGTTTGTTTTTTTTTTTTTTCCGAGATCAGATATTACAAGATTAAATACACCATGATGCAGCCCGAGACCCAATGCAGCTTGAGCCCTTTAACATGTAAAGGAAACAAAATCACGCACTTCACGGACCCTTATGTTCGAATTCGCGCGAGACTTACACTGTCTATTAACATGTTGGTCATTTACCTGCCCAGATTGAGACGTTGATAATCAGGACCTTGTTGGTAGTACGGCTCCTTCTTGAACGTACTGCATGAACAATCAGAAAATATCTGTCGATCGACATAGCAGTCAAGGTACAACATGTTGCCTGTACAGTGACCTGGAGATACAGATAGAAAATCAGAACAGATCATTGCAACATTATGTCTGACATGGACCCTTTAACGAACCATTGTGTCCTACAAACCATCATGTCCGATCTATTATGTGCGACGAATATTAGATCAGACCCATTATGTCCGTCAGACATACTGGTTCGGACTCCATCATTCGTCGGACACAATGGTTCAAAATTGTTGTCGGACGTAATAGTCCATGTCAAGCATAATGGTGCGTAACACACGACGAAGTATGTCTGTTTTTTATTTTGTTAAATAAAACACATATGTATATATATATGAGTGTATTCAACATAAGTTTTAACTCATAACATGCCCCATCCACCTCCCACACACACATTTTACGATGAACATTCCCCTGACTGCAGAAAATACATTGTGAAAAATACGGGAAGGGCCTTCAGACCTTTGCATAGCTGTAACCACGTTTATTGAATTCCCTGTATGCTCGTATGTGGGGGTCATACTATTGGTAATCAATAAATAAAATGGACCATCTTTTCTCTTATTTTTTTTCACTTTATTGCATCGCTTCCATCCCACGATGTTTGCGAGAGATATGGAAAACTGCATTGTGAAGGAGTTCTATTTAAAGGAACGGTACAACACTGACTACTATCAGGGAAAGTGTGTTTCTTCCGATATATCGCAAAGGACTACCATAAACTATTCCGTGATATTCATTCGAATAGGCATACGAGGAGCATTCCGTTTTTAAACCAAAATGATGTTCACGCGCGAGTGACTGTCTATGAACAGATAAATACTAAATAAAACAAAATATATAGTAACTTTATTTGTGCCAAGAATCGAGACATAAGTTGATTAATTTTGTTCAATTCGCATTATTAATGACCGCTTCGGTCGAGTCCAAACGATAGGGTCCGCGGCTGCGTACAATGATATACGTTTTAGTGGCCTCGATGACTAAAACACACATAGACATGTATTAATAGTAATAATACTAACACTGATTATGAAAATATTTCTTGCTTGTTTTCGTTATCGAATGTCCTTGTTCATATGAAATGAACGGATACATAATGAGCGCGAGTATAATTACTAGACTTGGGGAGTGATTGATGCTACCCCATTGGACAAAGGTGTGTGATGCATATGCGAAACAATATTTTGACGTGTTTTTTTTTTATGTTTTGTTTTTTGTATGTGTGTGTGTCTTGTTCACGAAAACGCATGACAAACATTAACACAAATTAACATACTTTTTTTTTAACGTAGATAAAATATGAACTTCCCAAAGCGGCAAATTGCAGTTCTCAGAAATTTCCTTTCCACTCAAGACTAGTATTCACCAGGGGTGTAATTACATGCACGGACTGCGATAGACAGTAACTCTAACGCTAATCCACACCGTGTTCTTGGGCATTATGCCCTCCTAGCTTGTCCGCTGAGGAGAGATAACCTGCATTCCCCTTAAAGTATTGAAAGGAGTTTTCATCTGAAAGTTCGGTGTTTATAAACTTCTAACTTGAATACAAAGTTCATATACCAGAACTAGTTCTCCACAGAAATACTTCCGCCATAAACACTGTCAAAGTTAGGCAAAAAGCATTACACACCATAAGGGCCAACAATTTAAAAGTGTATTATTCAAATTGCAGCAGTCAAGAGTTAACGCGCAAAGAAAAAAAATAAATAAATAAAAAAATAATAATAATATTCACACGAATACGACTAAATGTCAACTGGTTGGTTGTAATGTGTGTTAAAAAAGTCAATGGAAACTAATGTGATCTAAAACAAAATGTATGTATACCGTTTGTAATTACTCAAACCCCGTTCCTTTAATAGTCAATGTGTTTGTTTTGTTTCACTTTCAGCGTTTTCCAAAGTGTTTGTTAGTTTGTTTGTCTGTCGTTTTCTTTTCAAGAGATTCCTGAAGAGTATCTTCCCAAACATCACATACAGCTTGGTGTTTACCGTCCACTTGTTAGGTATTGAGTTTGTTTCGGGTATACCCATACCCTCAAGACGGTCGTTGACTCGTAAGCAGAACACCAAAGATGGAAGGCCCGCTTCTTCCCTAAAGGAAGCATATTCAAATCAAATCATTTCGGTCGGTAACGGGGCAGATAGATAAACAAAATCAATCTTGACGATTGAACTTGACCGTTTTTCTCTTTTCAGACAGTGCCAAGTTTCAGACCAATTGAGATTCAAGAGGTCTTTTTAAAGCATAGCCAGTGGCTGCTACAGTGTTTCTTTTACCCGGCAAATACAATGCTGCGAAGAGGTTTGACTTCCTTTTACCTCATGTATAGCTGATTCTGCGGATTTTGACCTACTTTGGTGACCAAGATACAAGTTGAGTTGCATCAAGAAGGGGAGCACGTTTGGAAAGATTCAGTTAAATTAAATCGGCATTTGCCGATTGGGAGACTTCTTTCTTCAAACAAAAAGAAGACGAAGAACAGAATGCACAGTTTAGATCCCACCTCCCTATCGCACTCTCATCCAGCATCCGATAAATACGGAACACTGACCCACACATCTAGTTAAGCCTTCTTCTTTGCTTATCCGATGAGCCCATTTGTCATATTTCGATCGACATTTTTCGCTCGACAGTGCTTTCGGTTTATATTTATCCATTGTAATATTGTTAAATGTAAAGAAGGATGATTTGTACCAAGTAAAGTGTACATTTGACGGGTTATTTGAGCTAATGAGTTCGAAGCTCTGCATGTGTGTGCAATCAATCATTGGTGTTCACAGTTCGAATGCATGCTTTTATGCCTTGTTCATTTTCCAGATGGCGTTTATTTGTGTTATCAAAACTTGAGTATGGCAGTGATACATTCAGTTTTCATATAATACTTCGTGTTAAACAGGGAACAGCTGCTATTATATTAATATTTTAGACGTGAAAGTGTCAGGCTTTTTGCGTTTGAGCTCATCAATAGGAGTTTCGATTTGTGGCAGACTTTGTGGATAATCTCATTATCACTTCTAAATTGTAAGTGATCAACAAGGCTCTCGACAAGAACCATTTTGATGTTTGGTTCTTTTCAAGAGTCATACTGGTCTCCATCACCTTTCGTCTGGACAACTCTAGTCTTCGCACTCAGGAACCTCGTTTGTCAGGGACATTAAATTTGTTATTATTTACATGATCCTATCAACTAATACTTACGAACTGAATGTAGTTGATTCCTTTGCATACACCGGTAACCATAGGAATAATACCTGCACTATGCAAGGCTGTGGGCAAAATGCAGAGCAGCACCGTTGCTACATCGGTGATAGCCAGATTAGCGATAAAATAGTTCGTCACAGTCTGCATGTCGGTGTGTCGACAGATAATGAACATGACTGTGCAGTTCCCCACTAGTCCCATTAAGGCAAGCAGGAAGAATGTCGCAGGCACCAGAATTCTGCTGGCCGCGGTGAATGTTCTCAAAGCGATGTCGATCTCATAGTCGCTCGTGTTTGAAGCCATGTATCCCATTACCGCACCGTCCTCCATGATGTTGGTTGATAAGTTACTGACCTGGATCAAGGGCTGATGATCGTCAGTCGACATCATTCTGACACGTTACAAAGTCATTTCATGTAAGCTTACATTATTTCACCGGTCTTTTTATTCGGTTGAAAGGCAATGACGAATTTGTTCGTTCACTCACAATGAATACAATGCCTGGGTAGCTCACCAACTACACTCATCTGTTGTTCTTGAATAAAAAAGTAAAAAACAGGGTTAGTTGGGGTGTATTTAAATTACAAACAGTAAGGTGACAACTGAAGTTGTGTACGGAACGTATGCATTGTATTGTTATGGCAGTCACATATAGTGACACGTGGATCGAAACTTGACGGTAATTCTTGCAGATGAAATGAACAAATAAAATAAAGTAACAACAAACAAAAAATATCAATAATGTAAATATAAATAATGTAGGTAGAGATAACTGATATGATGACACAATTAGTTGGCAGAGGCTGATGCTATCAACAAAATAAATAACTAAACAAATAAATAAAATAAATAAGCTTGCTTTAAGGGAAACAAGTATAGGCCTGACTGTACATTTCGCTTCCCAATTAGTTCTAACCTGAGGTTATTCAGCGGTGCATTCTACTTGGTTGCAAAATGTCATTTAATTGTTGTCATGCTTATTCGTATTTATGTTTTACGTAACAAACTACATTCAAATGATCTACCTGGGCGTTTTAACTAAAGGTACGGTACACTACCTTTAAGCAAGTCTTTAAAAAAAGTACGGTACAAATCTAAACTATAATAAAGTGCGTTGTGTGATGTCATTTCCTGTCGTAGGCGTTCCTTGATACCCTAGTAAACTTTATGACTGAATGGCCCCTAAGCTGAGTATTTGTCAAATTTATTACGAATTCGTAACAACAATTGACTTAAATGTTAGAGAGCTATTAGCACAAGCTAAGGCATAACCACCAATATATAAATTTATTATGGTATAAAGAAAATGATACATGTCTAACACAGTATACGTTATTTGTTTTATGTTCGTCTTAGTTCACTAAAAGATGCAATTTATTTTCATGTCTCTTTTTGAAATTGATTTAAAATAACGAAAATTATTGTCTACGGGGGAAAAGTCAGTTTGTTGGTGATTTGTGTTTTAGTGAAGAGCAGCCAGAACTACAAAAAAGTGTAGTTACTGTATTTGTTTGTTTGTATTTATTTCTTCATTTTTTTATTTATTTGCTGTTGAACAGATAGCGAGAGACGAGAGTTATATATATATAGAGGTTTTTGCCTCTGACGAAGGTCCGGTTTGGATCGAAAGCTAAGGCCACCAACCCTACTAGTTTTATATATATATATATACATAAATATATATAAAAATAAATAAATTCCGAAAAAAAAATGTGATTATTTTTTTACAGAACTGTTTGATGTTATTTTACGGGGATTCAACAAACAGTTTTACTGAACTCATTTGATTTATCATAGTGAACGCGATGTGTATACAAATGTATCTCGAAGTTTTTGACCGATGTTGAAGGAACTTGCCACACATGTTCATGTTACCGAGTTTTACATGACGACGTCAAAAAACAAAAAACAAAAAACAAATACAAACAAAAAAAGCAAGCAAACAAACAAACCAACCTGCAAACAAACAATAACATAAAATAAAACAAATTGTCACTACAGGGCGTTTTGATTGTATTTGATTGTGTGCCCGTTTTTTTAACAAAGATCGTGTTTCCCAAATAACATGTGTGTATTGTTGTCAAAATGTTTTGAAACTTGCCAAACTTGTCCATGTTAAGGAGATCAATATTTTATTCCAACCTGAAGTGATAACTGGAAGCATCGTTGGGGCGCTATAATCCATCATTATTGTTATTTTTTTTTTTTTTTTTATTATTATTTTTTTTTTATATTATTATTTATTTTGTATTATTCGGGGGTGATGTTTTTGTGTCTGTTCACTTAAAAATCAAAATAGCCGCCGGAGGCTGAGAGCAATGATAAGGCTTTGTTGACAAATCTAAACTTTATTTTGGCCTAATAAGTAAGAAAATGGCTTGTTGGATAAACATTATTGTTAAAAAAAAATAATAATAAATAAAAAAGGGTATAAGTTGACCCCCTTATTAAAAGCTGAAAACACAAAATCAAAGATGGCAGTCATTTTGAATTCCCAAAAGCATTTCGGACTATCTCGTGATTCATCCATATCACTTTGTCTGGCAAATACATATTTGTAATAATAATTAATTAAAAAAATAAAAACAAATGGACTTTATGTTCAAAAAGTAAACAAACAAGTTACGATCAAATTGTGTGACCCAAGCTCAAACAAGATGTTGCCGTGGCAATAGCTAACCCCCAGTATCAATTGTTTTGTCAACATATCTTGTATCGTGTATGTGTCGTACGCAGAATGAAAAAGGGGGCAAAAAGACAAGAAATCCTATATAAATGGGTGGCCAAAAAATAATAATAATAATAATAAAAAAGGCCTATGCCAAACTCGAACCCAAGACATCTCACATACTTAATAATCGTGTTTGTTTGTGTAGCTCATAAAAATCATAAATTTCTACTACAAGCCAGTTAGGATAGCTCAATTGTATTTCCGAAACGGAGCCATTTAACTGTTAATTTATTTTTCTGTGAATTAACTGTTTGTTTTTTTGTTTTTGATTTTTTCTTATTTTTCAAGAAGTTGCCAATCTACAGTTTTAGCCTAAATGGCGACTCTAGTCGGCTGTGCACAAAACCCTGCTTGAGTCCCAATGGCAACTTCAGTCCACCCGTATACTCTATTTAAAGTTTTCGATTGATATTTACTCTATTTGATTGAAACTAGGGACAAACTGCACATTATTTGTCCCTGGCCTCAATCGAAAAGAGTGATTTTCAATCTAATTATTTAAGAGAGTAACACAGAGATAAGCACTCAGTCAAGATCACAGAGGTCATTTTGTTAAAAAGCTGTAGTTTCGCCCATGTTCAACCTCCAAACTCAAGCTTGAGCAGAACACTAACGCCGTGTGTGTACCGTAGTTATTGTCCATGTTGCCCAAGTCAGTCTGGATGTGTGAATCTATATAGGTTTTGAATGAATTTTGTAAAATATTGATGAATATGAGTCTCCGTGGAATTGAAAGGGGCTTAAGACTTTCTGCAATTCTTAATTTAACTTTGAGTATTTGTACTTCATGCTTCACATACACGTTTGATACAGTAGACTGGTGCACAGTCAGTGATTTTAATTTAACTTTGAATATATGTACTACATGCTGTACATGCATGTTTGATACACGGGGAGGGGAGCCAATTGGCAACCCTCATACAGTAGACTGGCCACAGTCAGTGATTGGAATTTCATTTTGAATGTTATTCTAAGCTCTACATACGTGTATGACAGTAAAGGGTTATACCAGATGATATCCAAAGCACGTTGCTTGTCTTATTATGAACCTTGTTGTTATATTACTGTTTTCGTCATTTTCCCGCTTTTTGTTTTATTTTGAAAAGACCTAATTGTTGGCAAAAAAAACAATCTGCGTTTGAGTAGACTGCAAACATTCATAGCGACCAACTGAGCACTTGTTTTATTGATGAAGTTAAAGATGTTATTTATTCTTTTGTTGAGCAATTGTCAGAAATAATTTCATTGTCATACACGTATGTACAGCAAAGAATAACATTCAAAGTAAAACTCCAATCACTGACTGAAACGTTGAATTGAGAAGGTTCCTATTTTTGTTTACGGGAAAAATCAGACACTTCTCTTAAGTCCGCAAAAAAAAAAAAAAAAAAAAAAAAAAAAAAATAAGGTCTTTACTTTTCAATAAAAATGTCGGGTTTAAGAAATGTTCCAAGTTATTTTTTTTGTATTTATTTATTTATTTATTTTTTTGTAAGCCTGTGCTTTTTCAAATTAAGTCTGCTGAGGATTAATTATTATTATTATTTTTTTTTAGTTACGAGAAACAGTTATGTACAATGGCCTCCTTTTGAAAGCCAATTTTTTGTGTGTTTTTTTTTTAAAAGCTGTTTCCTTTTAAGACAAAATTTTCCCTATTGTGTTTGTTGTAAAGGTATTTTAACAGTTGAGGTCAACAGGTTAGAAGCATGCAGGTGGTTGTTTTGTTTTGTTTTTGTTTTTGTTGTTTTTTTGAAATTGCGTGACCAGTTGATAAAAACAAATTCGAAATTCGAGTGAGGTATTTCACCAGACGTTTGTACTTTCACTTTGAGTAACCGTACACTAAAATTTGATGATTCATTTTTTTTTTTTTTTTTTTACTTTTTTTTATTCCTTCTATACGGTATTAAGCTATCGTTTGTCGGAGACAAGGTTAGTTTCAAGGCAGAACGCCAGAGCGTAATGGACCATCAAGACCAATCGATGAGGCGATTAAACTTGTGGTCTGATGAATCCACAGAACATAAAAAAAAAAATAATAATAATAAATAAAATAAATACATAAATAAAAAATAAAATAAATACAAAAAAAAGGGGAAAAAAAATTGCCCACGATGTAATCCGAAGCTGGCTCATAGCGTAACCCGACACACAATTTCTCAACTCGTACAATTGTCAATTATGATTAAAACATCTAGTGTAACCCATTTCTTGACGAATCCAGGGCGGACTCGATTAAAGCGAACACAGAATTATTTCTGGTGAAAGGGAACGATCATAAAAAAGGGTCATTCTTGAGAAATCATAGTAGCACATTGTAATACGCGTCTCTCAAAGGGGAAGTAAAATACCAACACTATACAGGACGAATGATTTGGGTTGAACAAACAAGGTAGAATGTCTGTAACTAACACGTTGAGGAAAAACTGTCGCACACAAATTCTCCAACAGATACGAAATTGCATATGACCCAATGCAGTTAACTTGTTTTATCATACTTTACAGGAAGAAAAAAAAAAGAAAAAAAAAAACAATCATGCATTCCTCGCTCAACAGGTTTATGCTTCCTATGTGTCTGTGTACACTTGTTGGCGTCATGACGGCACAGCTAATTCAAACTCCTCTCATGACGCGTGTCTGCACAATTTGATGTCGGTGCAAAGTAAAGATAACACAAACAAAATAAACATGGGGGAAACGAGCAAAAATTACAATGCGACCAATTTGTCGATGAACGTCGATTAACAGCATCTCACTCTCAGTATATTCTCGTGGGATAATCACTACCCGGACTGACTCAATACTTCCCAAGAACACTGTTAAAATAAGCATCATGTAACTGGAATTAACGTCAGTTCCACTTCTGAGAGTTGCAACAAAGCGTACAGCCTAAACATAATTAAATAGGTTGCGTGACGATTCGCCATGGAGCCACCCACGAGATCTGGATGAAAGATATGCAATTGTCAACAATTACGATGGATGTTCATTAATTGAACCACACTGTTAGAGTCTTGAAGTCTATTATTGGTGACGATTAAGTTACTGACGCAAAACGTGTATAGTAGGCTTTACTGTACATTTTTACAGCGATTCAGATTGCATTGGAGTATAACTTTTGGAATCACGTGTTCTATCATATCAGATCCAGATTTTATAAAACTATCAATACTATGTGTTTTGTCCATACACCGATGTTCTGTGGGGAAAAAAAATACAATAAAATAAAACCAATATATGGAGAAAAACAAGTCAAAGGCGTCGATGTGACTTGAACCCATAACCCTTGCCACTCCATAGCAGATGTCTCACCACCCACATCGCCGAGATTGCCAATAGCTAGAGACTGTTCAAATCATTTAAAAGCGGGGACAGCAACGATTTAACTATTGTTAATTTGCATCGGGGATAAAAATATCATTTGGTAAAACACAAATAATAGTATTTATACCCGATGGTTTTTGAGAGCCATTAATACTGTCTACCAAATTTAGTTGTTAAGCAACAAAAAAATTAAATAATGAAAAACAAAAAAAACAAAAAAACATACAAAAACGAAGTGGTACACCATTTACAACGTAAACTATATTCAGTTTCACTGGCAACATGTTTCCTATGAGCAAAACATATTTGTGTGGTGCTTAAAAAGTTTGTGTGGTTATACACGCTTCTTAGGTAATCAACTCTTGCAAATTTCTGAAGAATGCAAAATAATGCAGCTATTAAATTAAACAATGTTAAATGGTGCAGTATACCAACAAGTGGAAGATCGATGTTTGATGTGGACCTCCTTTGTGATTCAAGGTTTTCCAATCGAGACCTGTTGATTTTGTTTTGTTTTTCCATCTGGAGAAATTTGTTCAAATTAGAGT
This sequence comes from Marthasterias glacialis, assembly GCA_911728455.2. Lineage (NCBI taxonomy): Eukaryota > Metazoa > Echinodermata > Asteroidea > Forcipulatida > Asteriidae > Marthasterias > Marthasterias glacialis. Next base: position 4,658,342 of record OU452230.1, read on the forward strand.
GCAAAGTTATGTTTGATCCTGTGAATGTCCGTATACCATAAGTTCTCCTTAGCTTACACGGCTGCTCTGGTTGGATAATGTTATTATCAATGTTAGTATGTTGTTGTTTTTTTGTTGTTTTTTTTTATAATTTGTTTTTTTATATCTATGTTTTTTTAACAATGTACCTTTGTAGTTGTATCAATAGCTACCTTCTGAATTGCATACAGACATTAGCAATTGAACGTTTGACATTTCTTCCGTTAACCTGCATCTTTATAATAATAAATGCGGTCCGAAATTCGAGTACAACTAGATTCATGGGAATATTCTGAAGTGGAAATCGCCTCAAGCGTCAACGGTGTTCAAAGAAAATTAAGGTATTGTCAATCAGTCTGGAACAGAGGTATAAGGTGTCAGACGCTGCTCTTGAGAAGTCAGAGCATGGTCAGAGCATCACTCAAAGGGCGCCAAAAAATGCATTCAAGATTCCTTCGCTAACAATCCTTCTCCGTTGTCTGAACAATAGAACGGGGAAAACATTCAAAAGAAAACTTGAGGTTTAAGAAGAAGAAAAAAAAGGGATTACAAATAACCACGTGTCAGCTTACGTCGACTTGGACGTGTGATATCTGGAGGGTATAGTTATTTGGCAAGGATTGTCGGCTCTGCTTTGAAGATGATGTTCTTACAGGAGGAAGCAGAATTGCGTGTGAGTTGCTTGCATAATGTATATAGATTACTACAGGACATGGAGGGACATGAAATGTATTGTAGAACAATATCAAAGATACACATATTGCAGCTGGTACAAATTGTGCTCACATGAATGGTGAATGTTAGACCACAAAAGGCATATCTGTGTCATAATTCAATACCCCCAAATTGTCGTCACTAGCTCATAATAACTTAAGTGGATTAACGCTTGCCATCACGGCCATCCATCTGTTGGTGTAATTTTCTGACATTTTTTTTTGCGAAACATAAATCATAACATAGTTCTCTGCACACGCTTTCTCGATATCGGGGGACAACTCGCTTTGCGTATCAATCAATTTCATAATTAATAAACATCACTAACTATACGCTTATTTGAAAGTCAAGATCATTATTAGCACCTGAGTAATACATTTAAAATTATGTGTTACCCATTGTGTTACTGGATTTGGGTCAGTGGTATTTAACCACTGTTAACTCTTTCCTCGGTGGGTCTCCCTCTGCATCAGTATGACTGTAACATTCATGATGATCATGATCAGATCAAGAAAACCGCGTGGGCTTTTTGTGAACGGAATTTTGTGACTATCGCTTTCATATTATAATAAGAAAGGATGGTTTCATCGGCATATTATTAAAATGCAAAATGTTGTACAGATTGACGTGCGTTTGAATGTTATGTAATAAATAAATAAATGATAAAAAATAGATAAATAAATAAAACAATAAGTACTAATAAAACATATTTTGGTATTAGGGGGTTAGGACAAAAGTAAATTAAATGTCGTTGCTGTTGAGTGCAACCACGAAGAAAGTCACCTCATGCTTGCAACTTGTGTTACTGTTGTGAGTCGTGATAGCCTAGACCAAAGTGCATGTCTATTTCCAGTTTATTACTAGTTTATTAATGGTTTAATTAATTAATTGTTTCATTACTCTGGCTCCCCCTAAATATATTTTAGGAACCAGTAAATCACATGAATATTTTTGGTGCTACTTGGGATTTTTTTGGGGGAATACAGTGCATCCAATCTATTTTACTAAGTTACTTAATGTTTCTCTTCCCGTTTGGCTAATTTTGGAATACATCACACGTAATCTTGGAATGACGGTAGCCAACTCTAGTCACCGCTTACAAGGTGTTACCATTATAAGTATGTAATTAATTTATTCATTTTCAAGTTATCACTTTTTCATTGAAATTAGTGAAAGGAACGCTCAAATAATATGATTATTTATCTCCAATCTCGTTTTACAGACCACAAAACATATTTGTTGTTTACAGCGTCAGTTGGATACAGCTTGCAGTTCATACGGACACATTCACACTGGCATAATTCGTTCATTTCTTCAAAGAAGTGACTCGTGACTCAGACTCGACCAAAGCGAATCGAGACTCTGACTTGGACTCGATTCCCGGACTCGGACTCGAAACCCAAGGTGACTTGACTACAACAAAGGGTTCAAGGAAGAACCTAGCGGCTGGATCCAATCATTGTCCACAATCTATTTTGTACGAGTCATTGATCCCAATTTAAACCCGTTCATATAACATACAACAGTAGAGCAGACACTTTCAAGAGCTCATGGTAGACTGAAGTGAACAGTTGCAAGGAGTCTTTTTCGACCCATTTACATTAACTATTGTAGTGTATGATTTGTTTGTCGATACTCAAGTCAGGTTCATTTAGATAAACCATTTTCACAAGTAGATTGTTTTTATTTTGTTGTTATATTCATGTTTTTGTTTTTTCTTAATCTAATCATCTATTTGTTTTCATTTAATTATTTATTCAATTTTATTTTTTGTGTTTATTATTGTTCTTATTATTGTTAGTATTTTATTTTTAATTACTTGGTTATTTAGTTTTTTAGTCATTTTTTTTATTTTATTTATTTATTTATTTATTTATTTATTTATTTATTTATTTATTTATTTATTTATTTATTTATTTATTTATTTATTTATTTATTTATTTATTTATTTGTATTTATTTATTTATTTATTTATTTTTTTATTATTATTATTTTTTTTTATTTTTTTTTTTTTTGGGGGGGTTAAACTTACACCTGATTGGGTGGCCTTGTCGATACAAGGTGTAAAACAAAAGGAGAAAATAAATCATTAAACTACTTCTAGGTTGGGTTATCGTCCAGTCGAAATAATTCACAGCACTGTGATTAGTTATTATTTACTATGTTATTATTTAGTCATTTATTCATTTATTTTTTTGTATTCTTATTTTCTTCTTTTTCTATAGTAAAGTTGGTGTAATTTTCCTTTTTGTGAATTGGAGTTTAATTTAATAATGATTTTTCTTCTTTTTTTATGTTAGTGTTGAAACGTACAATTGTCATAATCCAACATAATAGCCTTGTTTGTGACCTTCAAGATTAAGTGAAAGTTTTTTTTTTTTTTTGTTTTTGTAATTGTTTTTCCCCTTCCTTCAAGAAAATGCCCGACCCATATGAACTTATTTTCATTAATCACCTACAAAGACACGAGCTTCGAAAACTCATCTCGATTGGTGTTTACATTATCTGTTGCGGATGAACACTGGGCTCACCTTCATAAGGATAGCAGAAGACTGAAATGTGAAAAAAAAATACATATATATATATATATATTTTTTTTTCCCCGAGGACAAAACTACCCTACGGGTCCTCTTTAAAACCAGGTCTAACTCCCCTTATAAGTTGAACTATTTCATGCATCGGACAGCAAGTGTATACGTTCATTGACACCTTTCTATAAATGAACTGTCAACCTGTGACCGACTCCTAAGCAAAACAACACGTGTGGCGAAGGTGTGCGCAATTACACGTCCTGGTGTCGTATCGATTCATAACGACACGGTAAGTGATCGGAGCGTCCAAAAACCTTTTCCGTCAACGAAATGTCAATATGAGGCAGATCTTATAAAATGCAATAAACTAACAGCGTCTGACAATCTTTGCGGACAAGATCAGGGGCGACATTTCAAGAACTCATATTTACATATTGTCCGTGCGAATGAAAGGATGACTTGAGACCCCCCCCCCTCCCCTCCCAACAATATCATGTAAATATATAAAACGACCTCAGTCAAAAAAAAAAAAAAAAAAAAAAAAAAAAAAATAGGCTGGTGCCGAACAGGATTATTCTTAGCATGTGATATCGTGGAAACAAGATAGGGGTACCTTGGCCTTATTTTCAAGTTAAACAATGTCAGACACGTGGCCTTAAAATCTGACATGGTGGGAATCAACACGACATCGCATCATAACTTACTCTTTAGACTGTATTTTGAATTGTAAAGAATTTACTTCGGGTGTGCTAGGGTGTGTGTTTGTTTGTTTGTATGTGTGGTGTTGGGGTTTCTGTCTACTTCAGACACGATTTTGGACATGTTATGAGCAAATAACGACCGTGAGCCCACTGTTGACATGTTTTCCCGAGTAAAATTGAGGGGAGGGGCGATAATAATGATAGGATAAAAATTCAGTGTGGTCAACACGAAAAGGTTAGCATTGAAAAGGCTAAGAAATACTTCCAGCTGCAAATATATAATTATGTGCATCACCTTATCGATATTACACGTACTATTTGACGATAGCATCGCGGTGATTACAAAGCCGATATGCGAAACAAGACCATTATACTATCTGTCGCACGTTAGCACTATGCTGGAAACACTTGCCCCAGAAAAACCACAGAATGTATTCAATGTAAGGACACGCAAAGTAGAGATAAAACCCATTAAGGCACTCTCTCTTGCACTATTCAGAGTAATAAAATCCGCTGCCGATTGCATTATTGTTCATGTTTGGGTACTCTCAATACTGTCGGATCAATAGTGGTTTGCTCGGCGCCCTAATTTGTTTGTTTTTTGCACTCTATCTGCTGATCAACGCCTCGGTAACTACGACTGAACGCAGATCTCTTTTTCCCCCTTCTTTTTCTCTCTCTCTCCCTCTCCCTCTCTCTCTATCTTTCTCCCTATTAGAAGTTCCTTCGCTCCCACCGGGAAAATTCCGTTAATGTTCAGCGGGCTGCCAACACCAGGCCGCCTCCACAGGCCGCCTCGTCGTCAGAGTGAGATGGCGCATTGTTAACACGTCAGGGGGCGCGGTATCGGAGAGGATGTACTAATACGATAGGGGTATACTTGTGTCGTCGTCGGCTCGCATCCAAGAGGCATGTCGGCTTCGCAGACTTGACTCAAGTGACACTTGAACCGTTCCAGTGCCCCTAGTTTCCCATATTTGATAGCTGAGTTTGGCCGTCAGAGGACAATTATTGCACCTTATTTTACCCCCCCCGACTGACTCTCCTTGAGGGTTGTTCCTGTTTTTGGTGTTAAGTAATTAGATTCATCTCAGATTCACACTTCTTACCTCATTGGCCATTTAATAGCCCTTCAAGTACAAAGAGTTAGGTTACGGGAGGCAGTTATAATAATTGGCGCAGTCTGATCTTGATTACAATAATGGCAGTGGCTGTCTGCTTACGATGTTATTGCAGGTCAATATTTTGCGGGATAAAATATGCAAAATTTCCAGAGGAAGTTTTGGGCAAACCGTTCTGAAAAAAAAATAAATAAATAAAAAAAAATAAAAAAATAAATTCAACAACACTGGTGTTCTCAAGGGACGAACTTGTCAGTATATGGTGCGTCAACAACCATTCTCTCTGTTGTTTTACTTGTGTCTTTTATTGTTATCGAAGCAAAATGACAAAATCAGGTATTATCTGTGAACGAACTAATTAGTCAACGTATTTTTTAAATATAGGCACAGAGGAATGTTGTTTAAAGGTTTTGTACATTTCGAAGCGAAATGCTAGCCCCTTTCACATAAAATTAAGACAGGTATAAACGCTATCAGAACCGTTTTTTTTTTTTTTTTTTTTTTTTTTTGTGGATGTACTGGGACCGGGGGGGGAGCACAAAGTGTTTTACTCCTATCCAGACGCACTTAAATGTTTCCTGCGAGAAAAAAAAAATAACAACTGCGTTAAGTTTCTTTAACGCTCCTGTCAAATTCAAGTCTACGAAGGCGCCTAATTTCAGACAATTCAGTGCGAATAATTTGCTATCGGCAGACAGTTCCCTGAGAGCAATTTCATCAAAAGTCCGCGCCAATGTGTGTTCCTGATTGAAGGGAACTTCAATGATGTACAGAGGTATGCGCTGACAAGCTTCGTTTGGTAACAAGTATAGTTGTCCTACTTTTGCTCCCCTTTGACATTCACTTCTATCTTATTCGTTATTTTATTTTATTTTTGTTTATTGTTCTTCACGATTTTCAATTTTCAAAACCCTTTCATTTTTTTTCTACATCTTTCGAAATAGTATCATAGGCTTATTTCTTCTCCGCCTTCTCCGAATATTATAAAACAGGTTGCAGTTGATGTAGTTAAAAACTGAAGGGGGAAAAAGAGAGAAACGAAAAACGCTAACTAAATGAAGAACAACACGTTTTCTGAAACAAATATTCGCGCACTGTATCCGACGGAATCATTTAAAATGAGGACAAAATTACCCTCAGAGCCGATCAAGTCAGTAAGTGAAATATCGAATACTAAGGAAACAGTCAGGTCAGTTCATTCGGTGTACATTATACTTTGTGCAAAAAAAAAAAAAAAAAAAATTACAATCATCTGGATTTCAAATTGAAATAACCTTCCAATGATACGTGACCACTGATACGAATACCACTATAGATTCGACTGCCATACTGATTACAGACATAATGACGGTCAACGATATATTAATAATCGTGCTGACACGCCTAGGTTTAGGCACAACATAAAAAAAAAAAAAAAAAAACGTCAAGATATATTGTTAATCTTTCACCTTCTCCCAGTGTCACATCCATTACGAGCCGAAATTTCTGCTCTGCGTGCTTAAATTGAAACCGGCCATGATTGTGCATCTCGAAATTCAAGCGATTGCTCCTGGCTCCGAAAGATAATGATGTCACGAGGAGGGGAAATGATCAGACCAGTACTAGCAGACAAGCTTGCTAAACAATCACGAGGTGAAATGGTATCTCTGTCAATGGTGATCAAGCGTCGGTATCCTCGGCTAAAGGCCTATGATGAAATGGTTTTCCCTAATTTTTTTTTGTTTGTAACCTCTCTACAATAACAACGGACGTTGAGGTTGTGATCGAGTGTGATCGACATGTGAAGTTTATGAGTAAGCCGAGTATTTGTAAGACGAGTACCGATACAAACACCTTGAAAAAACATCACAAGATCTTCATCTCAATCCATCACCAAGGAAAAAAAAGAAGCTAAACAGAACATGCGGTCTTCATTCAAATACGCTAGCAAAAGCCAATAGAAATTAATGAAAATTGTTCTGCATGGTCTACATAAACATCAAAACAGACGGACAAGGACACAGGATAGCGGGATTAGAGTAGCCTGTTCTACAATAAGTTAAAGTCGGACACCTTGTTTGACACAAACAACAAAGACAATGACAAAACTGCGATAAACATGTTTAAAACCAGGAGGCTAAAAGACGACGCTTGCTGGATAGGGGCCAGGAGACTGAGATTGATACACGGTTCAACTGTTTGAATTATTCCTTGAAAGGCTTTTGTTTACAAATCCCTGGGTGCCATTGCTGTAAATTTCAGCAAGCCTACCGAGATAAATGTGTTAAAACAGTAATAGTAATAAAATAAGTAAGTAAATGATTAAATACATAAATGCATACAAATGTTTTCGATAAAAGCAAACAGCGAAAAGAAAATGATAGTTTGATGTCATTATTTCGCAGGGGTAAAGTGATGGAAACTGGGAGGTTGATATTTGTATTTATTATTAATATTATTATTTATTGATTTATTCAATTATTTATTTGTATTTCTTTTTACTATTATTATTATTATTTTTTTGTTTGTTTGTTATACTGCTGCTCCCAATTCGTATTCATGTCGTAAACCGATGTAATGCATTATACGTACTACTTTAATATGGCACTATCAATAGTTACTGTACAACACAACAGGAAGTTGTGGTCCGTACACGAATTACAAAATCTGACGTCACGTTCCAGGGAAAGATCATCGAGTACCGCGGATAATAAAGTGTTCTCCTTCGAAATGCATTTCAAACCGGTGGTTTATTTTGTAATTGCAGTCATATGAGAGGAGGACGCGGATGAGAAAGCACCAACAAATTGCTCACTGCTGCTAATTTTGGAGATTACGGAAGAAGCAAATCAACGAGCATATGTTCTCACTGAAGGTGCAGTAGTAATAAAAGCTTATGTGTTTACTCATTTGGCCTTGACCTTTTGAGTTCACAGACACACCTATTAGTAAGAAAGTCACATCATTGGACGAGGTATAGGTAAGACAAAATAGACGTGCCACATGAGTCCTCATTGCCGACCCAATTTAATGAAAAATTAATGATTTCCCTACTGTGCAGATGCTGTTCAGTAGCTGCTTTTGTGAAACGATAATTAGTCATAGATGTCTTTATAATAGGTTATCTTTGGTGGGGGCGGGGGCTTGCATTATTTCTACAAAAGAAATAATAATAGTCCAGGTTTAATTTCGCCTTTTTCTGTCCATTTGTTTTCTTAAAACTGCCAGTTAAACATGCTCTCATAGGCATACTCACAAGTGTTTTGTGTTTGTTTTTTAGACAAACTCAACCACGCATGCTTTCTAACGTACACTGATTTACGGTTGCTTATTGTGGGTTGTAATGGTTCATTTTTGTTTGATTTTCCTGTTTAAAATTATTTTCACTTTATTTCGTGTGTGCGGGTGTTTTATTTTTTATTTTTTTTTCCACAGATATCCACACGTGGAGGCCATCCCACTATAAACTAAATATGCGCCATTGTATACTTTCTTCGCACGTTCAATTATCTTGCATGCAAGCCCATGATTTAACGAAACTGTGCTATGACTTTGAGAAAGACTCGCATCTTGGTAAATTGTCGGCTTACGCTAAAGTTGTTAATAAAAAAAAAATAACAAGTAGTCATTTTATCAAACCACTAATCACAAACAAAAATATATCTGAAAAATAAATAGCAACCAATAGAAAGAAGTAGTTTTGTGGGTTGAAATGTATTTGACATGTTCTTCTCTCTTCTTGCGAAATTAGTTTAACTTTTATAACATCCAGCGTCTTGTGCATAACAGCAATCTTGTGCATGACAGCAATTTGACCTACGCATAATTTGTACCATTATCATAAATCGATCTCTAAGACAATGATTTTTTACTCTTTATTAGCTGGTTGCAACAGACCACGATCGAAAACCTGTTCCACTGAACGGCATTAAATGTGAGTGCCTTTCTCGACAACCATAAGTCCGTGAAGATCTCTCTTAGAATGAACACTTGTGGCCTTCGGCCCCTTGACTCAATTCCCGTGGTGGGCCTAAAAGCCACACACAGTAGTCGGTTTTGATCTACTCGTAGGATCGAATGCAACTCTGATGAGGTGTGCATATATAATGTATAGGTCTGCCTATCGGTACCTTCAAGCAGGTAGCTTAAGAACGGCACAAATCCATTTTGTTTGCACTTGTACTTGTCACCAGTTATTTCTTTACTCTCTTTACATCGGTTATGTTTGTCATTAGGTTTGGCATAGATGGTTCGGCATTGGTTTGGAAAATATATACAGGCAAACTGCCTGGATTCCTTTATGCGTAATATGCCATTTTACATATCAACCTTATAGCTTGTACATGTACCATTCATGTTTAGAGGGATTGCAGTTCAATACGATAACAATTTACTTAACTTAAAACGGAATATCCATAATATTACAATCACGGTGGATTTCAGATTATTAACAAGTACTGACACGAGTCCGTACAGAAACAAGTTTTCGTCATGATTTTCTTTTGGAATTGTCATCAACATCAGCTTATCCTTTTGTAATACTAGTTTGATTAGTAATACAAATTATACAGACTTAATCATTGTCAGTGCTTAAGTACATACATCATCCCTGGTTTGCTACAAAAACAAATACTCAGCAAAAGAGAACCAGGTGATTCGTATCCAATAATTGTCCTTGATCCATTCTGAGTGTTATATCCTTAGAGCTTCCTCCATGCTTAGAGATATCATGCACACAGAATAATAATTCGCCATGTATGGTTGTCAGTCATGGTTAATCAGTTAAAGTAAACACCGTTTGATTAAATAAAACCGGCTTTTGTTGACCAAGGCCACGGAATGGATGGGAATAATTTGTATAATTTTGCGCAGATGGGCATATAACCAGAGAGTTACAGGACACCTGTTTAGGACTGATTCTCTACTCCGGGATTCATGTATATCATGTGATTATACAATATTGGCACTTTTGATAACCATTGCTGTTTTGGGGATGTAAAGACTACTGTACAAAAAACAAATAAAAAAATAAAAAATCAACAGCTGAAAATATCTTGCATTATTAACAGTTATGTATCCTTGGTCAAAATGTTGTTGCTGCTTCGTTTCCATGGCGCTGTTAAATAATGTATGAATAAATCATGCGTGGAATATTCATCCATCAGCCAGTCAGTCCTGCTCACTATGGGGTAGCCCCAATATACAATGCCACTGGGCTTCAATTCACCACGATAAAGAGATAGGCCTAGTTGTACAACTTCTCCAACGATACACGTTTTGTTTATAGTTCAACCTAGGTAGACACTGTGGGTCTTTGTATTAAGCCCGCTAAATCCATCATATGTTTGCATCTGAAAATGAGTTCCTTAATCTAGGATCTGTTTCCTGCCTACGGGTATTTACATTAACGTGACAAGAACGATTAAACAAAATGATGTAAATATACTAAGAATTTGCTTCTTACCTCTCCAGTTCGTCTTGACCTTTGACTTTCTGGTCATTATTTTACTGCAAACGCCAATCGATGTGGTGCCAAAAATGTTGCAATAACTTCGCCTACTATAGCGCCAGTACAATGCTTTAAGAAACTATACATTGTGTACTGTTCGTTAAAATGTTATGGTAAACTTTGAAGAACGTACTATCCACTTATGTGAAGAACATTTTTTTTTTTTTTTTTTTTTTTTTTTTGTATCATTCATTCATTTCCATTTCATTTCATTACATATGTTTATTCTGGTTGGGAAGCCAATGAATCTCAGAAAAGCGAACTTAACCACTATACTAGCTAAGAACCCAAGGGAGAGAAGACAAGAAATGGAGTTTCAGTTTTCTAGAAGTGCGAAGAAAACCCCAGAAAATTATTCCGGGAAAAATCCATGTCATTAGGTAGGGGCTGAAAAACTCAACCCACGTATTGCTCCCCGGCGGGATTCTAACCGGGGTCCTAGAGGTGGAAGGTGAGGGAAAATACCACTACGTCAACCCGAACATCGTTTTTTTTTTTTCCCCTCTTTTTTTTTCATTATTGTTTTTCATTGTTTTATTGTTAATGTTTTATATTTCCCCATTCATATAATGACCCAAATTAAAATATATATATATATATATATATATTTTTTTTTACTTAATTCTACTATGGAAACGGCGGTGCGACTAAAGTTTGAATCAAGTGGAAACGTGAGCTAAGGTGGCGCCTCCATCAAAGTGCTGTCACAGGACTCAGACGCTGTAGTTCCGCTTCGATGGGCCTCGCTTGCTTCATTAGTGACAAGGCGTGTTGAAAGTACAAGACATCTTATGGGTTCTTATGGTACAAACCTTAAAAGCATTGAAAGCCTGGTCTGAGACATAACTTAATTCCCGTCCTCTTCTGCCATCAAATAAGTTCCATTGTAAGGTGAAACTGGTCATGTGACGACAATTAAAGCATTTCAACGTGGGAAATTGCTTTTTTGGAAAGCAAAAAATAAAAGGGGGGGCTTGGTTTCCATAATCACCTCGTTTTTTGTTGCCCATCAAATTGTCTCAAATGATGAGATCTTAATGTATGTTTTATCTATCTATTCATTCATATTTTTTTTTTTTTTCAGAGTCAAGAAAATAACTCATCACTGCAGTTATTTTCAATTTTCATTTTTTCCCCCGTTGTTAATCAACTAAAACGTTTAATAAGCCGGTTCGGACAAACCCTCTCCCAACATTTTACATTAAATCCCTGCATTCATTGACATAACATTAGCAGTAATAATAGCAATAATTGTATTGCAAAACTGGATTTTTCTCGCACATCCTTATTCCAGACTATAATAATAAACCGAATAACAATAATGATAATAATACAAATGAATTAGAGCTAAAAAAAAAAAAAAAAAAAAAAAAAAAAAAAAAATGCACACGATAATTATGTATCGCGAAATCATCATTAACGTCGGTATGGCTGATCCAGGGACGTGGGTAATGCGATTGTAAATTACAACGTGTTTACATACCTTTTAAGCGCAGACCTACCGGGCTCCTCGCGGTGCCAACAGATCAAAACCTCCATACAAAAGCTCACAAATTACCCGTAACGCCAATGTCGACAGCGTTCGACACACTTGAGAATTCGTCGATTGTGGTCACACGACAGAGGCTACAAAGTTGCCCGAATACCGTCTGCCTCTCGTCTGTTTGGAAAACGTCTGTCAATAGTGAACCTCGCCACCTCAGGTTGTGTGTGTGTGTCTGTGTGTTTCTCTCGTTTGTTCCCCCTCAAGAAAAGTGTTAAGCCTGTACACACTTCTTGTATCAAAGCTTACAGTATTGTTATTTCCAATCGGCGTGCCCCCTCTATCGATGATGTACACATACACACACAATATTGCAGGAATTTACTTTTCTTGAAGGACAGTCAGTGTATACGACAACCGCTATCAAAGGAAATGTAGGTCCATCTCAGCCTCCGAAAATATACCCAGGATCAACTGCAACAAAAACTGTTGCCAGACCAACTACCGCACCAACTAATGGGCGCATTCAATTTCAATAGCTTGACTCGATAACTGACTTTGGGAATATAAAGGCAAACAATCACTGCATGTGCCTTGTTTCTGTTGATGCACTACTGCAGCTGCGAGTCGTTATGCATTTCAACACTTCTCTCTGCTTGCAATGGGTCTATATCAGCCACAGAGTGACATGTTTTTGATAATCAATATCTACATAATAAAGCGTGCATTCGAAGGTGTTGAAACGCACGTTAAAACGTTTCCACTAAGGGCGTGCGGGAAATAACTCAGCAATATTTCCACGTCTGGTTTTTGGTATAAACAAAACACGCTGGAGGGTAAAGAAGCAAACTGAATACCGTGAATTGCCTTTCAGACACCCTGGTTATGAACATACCGACTGACTGATTGACTGACTGGCTGAAAGAATGACCGGGTTCACCTTGTATCCTACTAAGTATATACATGCTTATAATACCCTCCTTAGGTCGTGTAACTCATGACCTAATACAGCCCGAGTATTGTGATTGTGTTTGTACAGTTTGGTGTTAGTTGGTGCCGTACTTCATCATTTAGGTCCACAATTGATTAATCTTGAAGCAAAAAAGGTGTCGAGGTGGACAGCGCGTGTGTTGCTGTTGGTTTATTTCATTAGTGCTGAGGGATTAGTGATAGCTCAGTCAAGGGATACCCCCCCCCCCAAGTTCGCTTGTGGTCAAAGGTATGCGTCCCATTGTTACTACGTTTACCTGTCACTCTTTGTTGATAATATTAAAACAGAGAGGAAAACAACTTAGAAATAATTGTCAATGACGAATTTGTAAAAAAAAATGTCAAAGCAGCAGTTTTGCAAATTTGAAGATTAATGTTCTTTGAATATGTCTGCATTTTACTTGTATTTATATTTTGTAGTGTTTTTTGCTTTTCTTTTCTGAGTTTGTACGTCTAAATACGTTTTTTTTATATGCATTTTTTAAGTTCATAAATGATTATTTTAAACTGTTGTTCTTAGTTGTATTTACACACACACACACGAAAACCCAGAATTCAACCCTTCGCTGTTGTAACATAATATATAATCATCTTAAATTAGCTACTCCATAAATACGTCATTCTATTATATTCAGGTATCTGTATTCTATCATATTCAGGTATCTGTATTTGAAGTTTAGTTTTATTAATAAATGTACTTATTATTATTTTTTTTTATACATTTCTTTTCTCCCCCCCCCCTTTTTATGTTGGTTATATCGTACTCTAGCACGACAGGCTATACATAAACATGAAACGGCTCATTGGGTTTTAAGGATCCCGCATGGCAAAATCGTATTTTTAGTCCATAAAAAGTGCAATGACAACGCCGTAAGCACATGAGTAACTCGTTGAACGCTGGAATCATAACGCATTTCTATAATAATAATAAAGGATATACAATCTGCTAAATACTGTAAGTCACTCTGTCTATTGATACTCTCTTAAATTGTTTTTCTTTAAAATGTAATTTTCATGTAGTCGCTGAGTCACCTTTTTTCAACACCTAAGCTGATGATTCATTTTAATTTAATAAAAACAAAATATTCGTAAACGTTCGTAATTATTATTATTTTTTTATATTGTTTTACTTGATGGAAAATGTGAAAATTTACTACCCCCCCCCCCATTACGATCAACAATTTGTAAACAGTGGTCGAATACAACAAACAGAATAACCCTGCAATATTTAACCAAGTGGTGGGACAGAGACGTACCGGTAGGTCATAGGTCACATTAGGATATCCCCATTAAACATGCATGTTCCCAATGCAAAGTGACTTGAATACTTTATGCACTATTAAATATGCATTTGTATCCAATTAGTAACAATCGTCGTTATACACTAAGGCCAAAGCGTCCCTCTTGTTGCAGAGTTTGTTAATATCCTTGTCAGCAGTATGGAGTCATTAGTGTTAAGGTTGATCATTAATCACAGTAGTATACGCAGCATCACCGCTGTAACAGATTGTGTAAGTGACAGCATTCACCAATCAACGATCACACTGAGGTAACAGTTGTGGCAGTGTCTGATAGTGAGTTTACTTGATACGACTAAATGTACCCATAATTGGTTTAAAGGTTGGGTGTAGCATTCTGATACATCATCGTATGCAAATGGCCCATATGAGGAAAATCGTGTGTTACTCTGTTCTCAAATTTCGTATACATCGTACACATTCGTCTACTTGTTGATGACTCGAATAAAGCAAAATCCAACCTTTAACAGCGGGGGAAAAACAATAAAACAATACAAAATTTAAATTTTGCTTTCTGTTATTTACCTTTAAACGATGTAAGGTTTCCCACACGCAAATAACAAAAACATTCTCACAAAAAAACTAAAATGATTAATTACTTGTTCCTGCTTTTTGCTTATAATCAGTGTCAGTCTATGATAACAAATAAAGTCGTACAATTAATTTAGCAATTGGTTCCTTAAATCCGGGCAAGTCGTCTTGCTAGTCCGACGGAATCAACAAGCTACCTTTTATTCGTACCATTTGGAAACGACTGCCATGCGTGGAGGCTAAAAGAAGGAGAAGACTCGTGAAGAAGGAGTGTACAATTTTAGTCCATTAAATTCGCTGTAACATTGACAAAAATTGGATAATTGTCTAAATGTAAATTATATAGTAAATATCAGAGCAGAATTTAGTTGTACTGTTAGTTGTTGATAGTATTAAGTAGCTCCGTAGTTGACTCTACAAGGTACAATATTCTCTAGAATTCGCGCCGGGGAATGATAGTATAACACAAAAACAAAAATAGCTTGTTCAATGAAGATGTTTTTGTACTTACTCTCCCCCCCCACCGAAAAAAAAAGAAGAAAAAGAGAAAATAAAAGGAAAGGAAAAATAGAAACAAATATAAAATGAAAAAAGAAATATATATATAAATAAATAAATGAATACAAAAACATCCCTACTGTAAGATAACGATTTTACATCAGTTCACGGGGTAGTGATTTAGTACATGTTGTGTTTTTTTTTCACTTTTGATTTACCTATGAAGTGTTCTCGCAGATTATCTACAGCGGCGGACCGCCTACAGTAACTGTATACTCAATGTTGGTAATTTCGTCCGGTACTAGGCAGGACACAAGTTCTTTTACGGCCGTCTGCTGTGCACTCAAGTAAAATAATAATAATAGTAATAATAATAATAATAATTAACAAACAACCAGTCTTAATGGACAATTTACATTCTAGAACAAAAGGACGAAATTGCACCACTATCAGAAATAAGAACAAAAACATTGAGTTTTTGTGACATCACAAAACAAACGTTTGTGGGCGATGTCATCATGTAAGTTTATCATGATATTATCTACAGCTGCATCATATTTGGTGAAGTTTCCTCCACAAATTTGGATATTGAAAAATAGCATAATTTTAAACTTGTCGCTAGAGGGCATTCTTAAATATTATGACGTCATTGTTGTTCAAGTTCAACAGTTAAAGAACAATATTCGTGAATTATTCTCACGGAAAGTTGTATACGGAAAGTTGAAATTGTTACACCATACCTTTAAAATCGACACCCGTGTTTGCGCTCTTTGTTTGTTTTGGCAATGGATTGTGCTGATCAATCCCACCAGCATTTTTTTTTTGAGTTTGTAATCAGTCGAGTCAATTGAAGTTCAGGTCACAATTACACGCTCATGCTACAGAAATTACAATCCGCCCCAAGTCTTGCATTATAAAACCCCACTTAAGATTACAGTTTTGCACTTTCGGCAATCAATTTTCAGGGTGTTATTACTGTAATATTTTGTCATTTTCGAATATTAAAACATTCTTCATCGCTCTACCGTGACTGAGCCTTTACAGAAAAAAAGAAGATTTATATTGTGGTGTTAGCACACACTTTCTGTATTATATGTCTTTGATACGGTGCGCCGTCTAAGGTATCAGCAGTTATCATGCATAAAATGTGGCGATCCTCGTCGGGTGTTATGTATAATGGCCTACGCCGAAACCAACACACAATCACACACTCACACACAAACACATCCACATAATATGTTGACAAGTGAAGTGATAACATAATCGCATCGGATGCCATATATATATATATATATATATATATATATATATATATATATATATATATATATATATATATATATATATATATATATATATATATATATATATATATATATATATATATATATATATATAAATATAAATAAATAGCGTGAGCAAAGAAAATTTGGCTGATGCCGGACTCGAACCCGCGACCTCTCGAATACCGTACGAGCGCTCTACCAACTGAGCTAACCAGCCCTTATAGTTGGTGGGCGGTCCTATGTGCAATACCAAATCTACTCTATATATATATATATATATATATATATATATATATATATATATATATATATATATATATATATATATATATATATATATATATATATATATATATATATATATATATATATATATATATATATATATATATATATATATATATATATATATATATTTTTATATATATATATATATATATATATATATATATATATTTGTCATTGGATAAAATAAATTAAAAAGGAGAGGAACATTTTTTTTGAGAAACATACACCCAAATAATTTGATGAGCCCCGAAACATTTGTAAGTCCATTCGGCATTCAGCCAAAGAAGTTAACTTGAATCGTTAGGTGTTATGTTAACCAAAAGAGCATGTTATCACTTCGTCGCGTACCAATTGATAATGTCGGAGGATAATATAGTTGTGCACGTCAATACATGCATCATGCAGTAGAGTCATTTTATTTGTATTTAATTAGTTATTTTATTTTATTTTTTTTTTCTCAGGAGAAACTTTCTTCTAACTCTTACACGCCTTATTAATAAATATATATTGTCTTCTTGTTCATGTCGGTAATAAACTCAAATCAAGTTCAACAACATAACAGATAAAATGATAGATAAGACAAGCCATACAGCAAATAAGAAATGTATGAAAAAGAACAACTTGACCAACAACAATAACACACAGAGAGTGTGCCTTTACTGTACTTTATGAAGTTAGCTTTGATACGGGAGACTGGTAAATTTCAGGTGGCTAGATGGTCCTCAGTTGTATTTATAAGGGAAACACTTAATTAAAATGTGTTTGTTCAAAAACATGATTGAATGTGCCAAATGAGGTAATGAGGTACAAAACAAACGTTCGTCTAATGAACACTACATGTAATGTTTCCAACTGCCTACTGAATGGAAAAAAAATAATAATAAAAACCTCGCTTCGAAGGTGGTATGTCGTGTATCACCATCGTGTATCTCCGTGATATCACCTTTAAAAAAACAACGGTGTCAGGGCACAATCCAGTTCAATTGAAATTCACGACACGGGTCCTATCCCAATCCTTAACAAATTATAGCCAGTATAAATAATGGTGGTGATTGAAACACATGGCGCCACGTGATAACAGCTCATCAAACGTGTACAACAACAACAACATCTCCATCATTGAACTTTGTCCGTCTTAAATCACACCTAAAACGACCGACAAGCCGTTGCGATGAAAATTACACTCACGTTACAATAGTAAGCGTTTCCGTGATAGGATTTATCAATGCGACTTTCCGGTTAAGAAAATATGTCCACTGCGTGGTTTTGTTAAACATGTGATTTATCACAGTTATATTAAGTGTTACTGGCGTAAAAATGATTTGTTTGTTTATAAACTACTTCAGTTTCAGTTTAGTGTGGAGTATGACTGTTATGCATCGATTGGCATCACCGTTAAATTACCCCCAAAAAGGTAACAAAAAGTGCGTCTGAGCACTGAGAAACAGGGAGAGAAGGCGATGAAAACAAGAAAGTGAAACATTCGGTTTAAATAAACATGTAATAAGGACTGAAATTCCACTCCTTGTTGCCACATGAAGGAGATAAGAAAACCATAGACAAATTTAGCGACACGATACAGCACAGGTATGAAAGATAACAAAAATAAATAAATTAATATATATATATATATATATATATATATATATATATATATATATATATATATATATATATATATATATATATATATATATATATATATATATATATATATATATATATATATATATATATATATATATATATATATATATATATATATATATATATATATATATATATATATATATATATATATATATATATATATATATATATATACACACAAAACAAACAGGAGACATGTTGAAGAACACGTTCACACTGGATCATTTGCAGCAACTGATGCTGCCGATGTGGATAGCGTCGTTGATGCAATTTGTGCGTGGCAAGTTCCCTAACAAAACATAACCCCACTCTGGTATTTAAATTTCGCCATGCGGTAACGTTTTCTGCTCGGGAAATTGAATTATTTGAATCGTAACAAGATTGTCGTGTTTGTGCGAAATAGAATGCTTTTGCCTCATCGAGTGGGGACAACATGCAGGCTTACAGACCAGTGACAATCACAAGGGAAGCCAAGCGATGAGGGTGTTTGCATAATAGCGCGTGGAAAAAGAAAGGCAGTCCTGGTCAAAAATATCATGGAGAGATAAAAGCTAGATTGTCATCTCCCACAATGTAGATAGCTATCACACAGTATGGCGCGTCACACCTCCCCCGTGATGAAGTAACTGTTCATTTTAACTAATACGCCCACTGACACGTCGTCTTAATTCAACGCTCAATCAACTCCTCAGTAATAAGCCATACACTGCGATATTTGTGTAATATAATCAGTCTGGTGTACTCTACTGAATAGAATCAGGCACAGTGTTGTTAAGTACTATCAATATTACAGATTAAGCCGGGCTATCAAACTTTCTGGACCTCCATGGACCATTTACAACTGATATTATAATGTGGTGTTGTAAAAAGAAACATATTACCAATGTAAACATAATTATGTAACATCGTTGCATACAGAATAGTGATTGTCTATACGCCATTGTAAAGTAAGTCGTCAGGTATGCTGCTACTTTGGAAACGGGAAGAAGGAACAACCGGCATGGTTGATTGATTGATTGAATGATTGATTGATTGATGGATTGATTGATTGATTGATTGATTGATTAAAACTGTATTATCACTTACGGGTTAATTAAAATGGCTTTCACAAAGAACATGCTACTTATGATGTTCTGTTCCATTCCATTTCAATTGACACTGAATTGTATTTCCCGGTCTAGATTTGTTATTATTATTATCATCATCATCATCATCATCATCATCATCATCATCATCATCATCATCATCATCATCATCATCATCATCATCATCATCATCATCATCATCATCATCATCATCATCATCATCATCATCATCATCATCATCATCATCATCATCATCATCATCATCATCATCATCATCATCATTATTATTATTATTATTTTTTTTTTTTTTTTTACTATTACAAGAGTACACACGATCCCCCACATATGCATTGACATACAGTGGTCAATCAAAGGTTTAATTACATTGTGGTTCCTCGGTGTTGATATTGCAATCATCGGATAGTACTAATGAACATTATTATGTCTAATTAACTATCATGTCACATCCTGAAAACGGACGAAAAAGTGTCCAGCGGTATGTGTTATACTTCAACAAGGCTTGCTGTGGGATATCATTATTATCGACTTGAATGTAAACCTTAATATAGTTTTATGTTTAAGAGAGCGCATACTTGGCATTTATTGCAGCTATGTTTAGATTGAGACCAATACCCAAAGGAGTAAACGATGCTAAAAATCGATTGTTCGGATTGTTTATCCATATCAGTACGTTACCTGAACGTGCAAAATGTCAAAGACATTGGATAGCACGAGTGGCTGATATGAGAGAGTTATTATTTTTAATCTAAAAACTTGCGAGGACAAGTATGTTGCCTTGTCGGCAGGGCAAGTGTACATATTCTTACTAGTGACTTACTAGATTTTCAAAAACTGTTATTTCCCCCTTCCCCACCCCACCCCCAATAAATAAAAAAAAAATTAAAAAATATATAATAATAATATAGTAATAGTAATGATAATAATAATGAATAAAGTGTTGTTCATTTTATTTCCAACATTATGGCAAACCTCAACTGACCCAAGCGCAAACAATACACCATGATTAGCCACAAGGCTCCGGTTTGATTAAGCGTAATTATACCTCGCCATTGGACTAGCATTTCGACTCCGCAATTCATCTCATTGAAATGTCTAAGGAAAAGGGGGAAAAACTCCAGTTCGAGCGAAAACAACCCTAATCTAGTATTTAAAGCAGAATAAGGAAAATAATTCCGCACTTTAGTCGCTCGGGAGGCCTACAGACATTGTATTTAAAGATGTGTCAACATTTTCAAAATGTACAATCGTTTTTGTATAAACCAAAGACAACAAGTGCAACCCGGGGGCGTCGTTACGAAGTTCAGTGAAACTCCACTGGCAAGAGGGAGGTAAATGTTGCTGTAGCCGCAGGGTACCAGGCTTACCAGCGCAATGGCACATGGCAATGTTTTAATCACATTTTGTCGTGAATTATCCTCAAATTATATACGCTCATTAGATCGCTTTCCTGAACCTGGATAAGATAAAAACGGGCAATAACCCTAAGAGACAGAGATGGGAAAGAGGAAGAACAAAAAATAAAGAAAGGTTGTACTTCTGCATGTCTTCATTAAATATGGGCTGTAAATTGCACGTCTTCTATTCGCACGACTTCTCTGCTAAACAGATGGACATCAGTGGTGAGATTATTAAAGGTCATCTCAAATGGGGTACTCATTCATTACAAACTAAGAATAGTATTTTTGTAGTACACCCTTTTTTTTCTTTTTTTTTTTTTTCAGGATTTTCAAGTGCCGACCCGCCCCTCATGTGGGAGCATTAATTTGCACAAGCATAAGCGAACTTGTGACGTAAGGTCGGGGGCTTCTGTTGCCTGTGCATAGCCGGACAACGCGGCCGTCTTGTGTGTATTTTGAGTCGATTGGAAGTTTTCACGCAGCGAAGTTATACTCTCTTAATAGTTAGATTGAAAATCTCTCTAATTAGATTGAAAATCACTCTTTTCGATTGAGGCCAGGGACACATTTCTTGCAGTTTATGCCTAGTTTCAGTAGAATAGAGTAAATTTCAATCAAAAATGTTAAGAGAGTACTTATAACATCGAGGTACCGGACTAGAGCCTTCTTTTTCCCGACCCAAGATCATGAAGGCCGCCACGCATTCACTTTTTTTAATCGTCGGATATGAACTCAAACAACACAAAACAAGTTGTGCTCACTTGTTTGTTGGCGAAACAAAAGCACACAATGACAATCAATCTAGCCATTTTATTTTAATGGACATCCGCTGACCTTTAACCTACAAAATTATGTTGTTTTCAATCCATATTAAATTACAACCGTAGTTTGCCCGTCACAATTGAGGTCTAACATGTGGATCATTGACTGTGTTGTATGGAAGGTTGGAATTACATTTTTGTTTACCACATTATTAAGAGTCCAATAATCAAAACTTTCCGAGAGTATCTTGGAAGTAGGCAGTTGTAAAGCACTGGAATCAACTTGGACACCCTGCTAGAAATGGTTATTACAATGAAGATATCAATGATATGCACATCTTGCCGGAAGTAAATGTCAGACTTCGTTAAAAATTTTGAATCCATGAACCTATGATATGCACTTTATCATTTAGTCAAGTGTGGTAGTCTCGTAATGATTGAGTTACATCATTTCATTTGAATGGGGCTCGGTGATTTAATAAAACATCAGCCTCGCTTGACGTCAATGAAGTGGGCAGTGGAATATGGAGAACGAGCGCGGAATTGAAATTGAATTTGCATTTGAGTTCATTTTATACGTAATGAAGACTTAAGAAAAAGCACAACATGTCCTCCCAGAATACCAGCATCCAGAAAACAGGGTTGCCTATAGGCTACCAGAAAGACATCCAACAACAACCAGCAACAGACGCATTCTGTTTTTCGTCAACGGCAAGATACCTTGTCCGTTCTTCGTATTATTCAAATCGAATTCACCTGTCAAGATGAAAGTAAGGCTTTCCATCAAAGTGTCAACATATCTGAAGGTTGCCAGATTCGCCCTGTGTCAATCACAAAATGTTTTTTTCACGTGAGTTTACTTCAGATGCAAGACTTTCCCAAAATATACATTAATTTAATTTGTTTCTTCTTTGAATTGAGTATAACCAAACACCAATATTCTAAACGAAAAAAAAATGAAAAATGTATTGTTCACTTTCTTATGGACACGAAATCAAATGGAACTAAATGAGGGGGAAAAGTGGTTTGTAATGTGTTTGCACGTGGCAAGCATAAAAGAGCACATAGCAATTCAAAAGCCAAAGCATTTCCGTTTCAAAAAAGAAAGAGCAGTAAACAGAGTAACAAGATAGAAGAATGAGTTGCCTGCACTTAGAATAAGATTGACCCGTACACAAAATAACAGGTTTCGATTTATTGTTCCCGTTTTCCATCAGCAGTCAAGTAGTAGTATAATTTTGATCGATGATTCATTTCGGCTTTAACATTGTCTATAAGCTGGCGGCAAATGGTCACCACATCATGTGGAAACAATGTGTATTGGGAAAGGTTGAACGTCGCATGTAAGGCGCGTCTTTGGGGGCAAATCAACATTGGAAGCTCGATAATCTTGGATATCTGTGGGGTTTGCTTTAGAAGGCTAGCACTAGCACAATGAACAGCCAGGGGAAATGTGCTCCTTTGTGTTTTTCTTTGGCTCATTGTGGGAACGCGTTCTTATTATTGTATATATTTAAATCCAACATTGACTTTTGTGAAGAGCTATAAATATATACATTACGTAGCCATGCATAAGTAACATCGATTGTGAATAATATGACAACTGTCTCATATATAAGTACACATTAAAAGTAATAATAAAAGAAGAAAAAATACGAACTTCTTTAACTTGAGCTAACATTGATGTTAATATAAAAAATATAAAAAATAATAATAATAATAATACAAACTTATAGGAAACACTAGTAGTATTCTATAAATCTATGAAGCGACACCAGAGCATTGTGACAAAACGTT
Organism: Marthasterias glacialis; assembly: GCA_911728455.2. Lineage (NCBI taxonomy): Eukaryota > Metazoa > Echinodermata > Asteroidea > Forcipulatida > Asteriidae > Marthasterias > Marthasterias glacialis. The sequence goes on from OU452230.1 coordinate 4,682,000, forward strand.
TCATAGCCCACAGTTCGTTTGTTTGTTTGTGTGTTTGTTTGTTTGTTTGTTTGTTTGTTTGTTTGTTTGTTTGTTTGTTTGTTTGTTTGTTTGTTTGTTTGTTTGTTTGTTTGTTTGTTTGTTTGTTTGTTTGTTTGTTTGTTTGTTTGTTTGTTTGTTTGTTTGTTTGTTTGTTTGTTTGTTTGTTTGTTTGTTTGTTTGTTTGTTTGTTTGTTTGTTTGTTTGTTTGTTTGTTTGTTTGTTTGTTTGTTTGTTTGTTTGTTTGTTTGTTTGTTTGTTTGTTTGTTTGTTTGTTTGTTTGTTTGTTTGTTTGTTTGTTTGTTTGTTTGTGTCTGGGTTAGTTTTTCTTCTGTGCGTAAAGCTATAAGCAATGAACAATTTCATTCTGTCTCCAAATTTATATATATATTTGTTTTCGTTTAAGGTAAACAATAATAAGTAACTATGCTTCACTTTGTCCTCACGCAAAATAAAAACAGAACTGGTCCATAAACTTAATTATCGGAAGAGTCATGGACTACGATTTTCCCCCATCTAAACGAGTCAGTCGACATCTGTAATAGCCAGTGCTTGACATTTGGAGGCAATCTAGTTTGTAGAGGGGTTTATGTTCTCACCAGAGCGAGTAGGGGAGTTTCATTCGCATGATCCTGAACCTGTTTCAATTTCGAGCACACCGTTTCAATTCGGCCGGGTTGGATTTGCCGGAAATCCAGCCAGTAAATCACCGCCTGTGAGGGGACCCTCCGAACAAACACTAGTGCTATTCAGAAAGACACGATTTCAGACTCGGTTCCATTTATCTGGGCAAACCATCTAGCGTGTGCCGTTATTGTCAATGAGCCCTATGTCACGGATGGGGAGAAGGCTTCACATAGACTGATCAAACATCGATTTGGATGGGCAATTTACCGTGAAATTAAAACTATCACATGCACGGGTGGTCTCTGCTGTCTTGTAACTCCATGGGAATACATACGCACATCTTCGGAGATGAGATTATGCTCAAATAGTTAGAGAGAACAAATTCACACAGAAGCTGAAACAGAACATTTCGCTTTCACTTAAAACAGGAAAAAAAATATATATATATAAACAAAAATACAAGCAAAGAACCAGTCAAGTAGCATCCATATAAATTGTATTGAGGTTGGTCAAGTTTTGTTTATGATTTGTTTGTTTGTTTGTTTTGTCTGTTTGTTTGTTTGTTTGTTTGTTTGTTTGTTTGTTTGTTTGTCTTTTGTTTTTTTCCGGTGAACATTGTTGATTTTGTTCGAGTATTTCCGTTTATCTTTCGTTAATGTGATCACAATATCCATCAAGTTAATAGTTCACAGTTTGACATTGAGTTCCTATGAATACTTTTAACATGAAATAGAGACTACACCCAGCCCCCGATTTAATGCTTCCACGTGTAACTATTTTTAAAGGGACTTGTGTTCAAAATACAAATCTTAAATTATTTGATTATAGTTGTGTTCGATGCATGTTCATTTGAAATGTAGGTTTCCGTGGTCAATTTCAGCAAAAATTTCGTTAACACGCATTTAAATTCAGGCAGCGTTCTCTATTTCATTCAAACTATTTTTTTATTATTTTTTTTTTTGGCGACTATTGCATTCAATTTCATTTTCCTGCACACGTGACTTCAATTAGGTTCTTTTTAAAGTTATTCGAATTTATTTATAGGTATTCAAGACTACATCTCCACCATTCTTCTGGTGAGTTTCTGCCACCTATTTATGATTGGTAAATTAAAATTAAGACCCAACGAAGCGCAAAGGAATATTTTTTTTTCTTTTTGTTTTTTTGTTTTTTCTTTTTTTTTCTTTTTCGTTTATGGGCATTGAATTGCAACTAATGTGCATTCAAATTAAACATGAGTTATGGCTCGTTAGTTTTTTTTTTTTTTTTTTTTTTTGTAAGATGCGTTTCTGCGTCGTTTGCATTTCATTATGTTTCCCCCTTTCGTTTTCTTAATTGCCAAAAAAAAGAAAAAAAAAATCATATTGATGTATTACCCTACGATTAAAGTTGAAGCACGTGACGGGTATAATATTCATAATTTTGAAATGAGGACGACATATTTTGCTATAGTCTTGTGATTCTTTGTACTGGTTTTATGTTACCTTATTACCTGCTATTACCTGCTAAGTTTCGGACACGTCACATTAAAAAAGCTAACAAATGCTTTTTTCATAATCAAAAGTTTAAAAATTACCAGGGGTCGCTTTAAAAATAACAAAAGAAATGGTTGTTGCTTTCCCGTGTGGATGTGTGTGGTTGTGGTTTTTTTTTTATTTTTTATTTATTTATATTATTTTTTTTAATGAGGGCCTTTACTTGTTTCCACTTGACGTCTTATTTTCTTTTTGTTTATGTCTGAAACTGGTTTTCTGTTTGTTTGTTTGTTTGTTTAACATGCACTGTTCTGACGTGCTAATGGCATCCCAGCATGTAAGTTTAGCTGTTCTTCTACCACCTCATCCACTTTTTATGACTTATTTTACTGTTCGACATTAAGTTGAGCAACTTCTTGCAGTAGATCACCCATTTTCTGATACAAATGATTCACTCTTTTATTCTGACGACGGGCAGCCAACTTTTCGTTCAAAATCGCTTTATAAAGGTACCGGTGTAGACAACGCGGATCTCGGTATCCATGTGGCAACACTGACAGGATGTTAACTTTACCAACAATAAAGCAATGGGGAAACCTAACACCATGTCGGTGTTTTCACAAAGTGCATCAATTTAACCCTATCAGGACGGGGGTGGGGGGACACAATGTGCCCCCCTACCATTTTTTCCCCGTAACTTTTTAACGCTTAGTCCGATCACCGCGAAATTTTCTGACTTTTCCCAAAATATATCTAGGATCATATTTGCAAAAAATAATTGATACCGGGGGGTTAGCTGTTGCGATGGCAACCATTTGTTTGACCTTGGGTCACAAGATTTTACTGTTTTTTAGTGATTTTTAAAACTTTTTGGACATATTTTTCACTTATTTTAGATTTGTTTGCCAGAAAAGTGATAGTGGTGAGTCACGTGATAGTCTGAAATGTTTTGGGAATTCAAAATGGCCGCCATTCTTGGCGGCCATCTTGGATTTTGTGTTTTCAGCCTGTAATTAGGGGGGTCAAATTATAGCAAATTTTGTAACAATGGAACATTTTCAACCTGCTAATTTCTTACTTTTCAGACCCAACAAATTTTCAGATTTATCAATCAAGCCTTGTTATTTCTCCCTGGGCCCTTGGCGGCGGCCATTTTGATTGTTAAGTGAAAACACGCAAAAAAAACGTTGTTTTCCCGAAAATGAGATAAATTAATGACTAATTATGCCCCTAAAGATAACTCCAGTGACTAAATTAGGTTCAAATTATATTTATCTTGTTAAAATGTACAAGTTTGCCAAGTTTCAAAACATTCGGACAAAAAAATAAAGAAGTTATGGCAAAAACACGATTTTTGACCAAAAATGGGCAAACAATAACATTCAAAAACGTCTCTAGTGACGATTTTTTGAAATTTTGTGACGTCATCATGTAGAACTTGGTGAAATGAACATTTGTGGCAAGTTTCATCAAAATCGGTCGAATACTTTGGAAAATACGGAGGGGGCACTATGTGCCCCTCCCCGATCCCCGTACAACCAAAAAAAAACGGTCCTGATAGGGTTAACACCCCAGTTTTCGCAGTGTAGAGTAGACATGAGTTCTCCTCGGAATATATATCCTCATATTATAGACAACATTTTGATTCATAATTAATACAAATCAGAAAAGCACGCACCGTTGGAGCAAATGTTAATGCAAACATTTCAAAAATGTTCGCTAATTTATGAAATTGAATGGTTGGCCAGCCTCTCGCAACGGGGGGGACAAGGTGCCCCCTACCATATTGTTTGCAAGTAACTTTTGAACGTTGTGTCCGATCAACGGAATATTTCTGACTAGCCCCCCCCCCCAAAAAAAAAAATGGGTCATGTTAGCAAAATAAATATGATACCGGGGGTTTTGCTGTTGCCATGAAAACTATTTGTTTTAACTCACACGTGGAGAAAACACGATTTTGACCAAACATTAATTTGGAGAAAAACAATACAAAAACAGTCAAAAACACACAGTGTGACGAGTTTTTGAAATGTTGTGACGTAACCAGGTAGAACTCTGTAAAAAAAAAAAGAACATCGGTCATAAACTTTGGAAAACACCCCAACCTCCGCCGAAAGGGCTAACTTTTTGCCAAGAAAATTAAAATAATTCAGCAACTGCAATTAATTTGCAATGACCCCTCCTTCCGAATTAATGTGTGTTTTTGTGTTTGTTTGTTTGTGTGTTTGTTTTTTTTTTGTTTTGTTTTTCTTCTTTAATCGCTCTCAGTAGAGCGCTAGTTGACATTTTTACAACCCCTTCTTTTTCACGATTGTCTTAACTACATTTGAACGAATATACACGGAATTGAATCGTAAAGTTTGATGGCCTTGGGGTCTAGGTTTTTTGATGCAATCTCATTGTGTGAGGCGAGGTAGTTGTGGCAGTAATGCCCCTTTCCACTGATGCGCTTTGATAACCTTTCTCAAATCCCCTGTTTCTGTGTAACATTTAAAACTTCAAGGTGACAAGTTGGTTTTATTTTAACTCTCTCGCTCCTTCCATCTCTCTCTGTCTTTCTTCCATGTGTGTGTATATTTTCATTCAATGGCTCGATATAACATTAGTTGTGTGATTTTTTTATGTTGTTCTTGTCACCAGACCACGATATTGTTCGTCTTAAAAGTTTGTATTTTCTACAGGGAAAGTGACAGATACAAAAAGGCATTTTTTATGAAGTTAACAAACACGAAGTAAGATGGAATATATATATATATATATATATATATATATATATATATATATATATATATATATATATATATATATATATATATATATATATATATATATATATATATATATATATATATATATATATATATATATATATATATATATATATATATATATATATATATATATATATATATATATATATATATATATATATATATATATATATATGCCTCTAGAGCGGTGAAATGCCGTAGCATCCTGTTTGAAATGTCATTCTTATTTTCTGAAGTCATTATCACTAATGCGCACAGGAAAAAAAAAACAGGAATAAGCCTAACTGCGAAAAAAAAATAGCCTAGTTTGTCGTAGATCTAAGTTAATTTAAATTAATAAGCCCGTAAGAGACTTTTAATATGACCGACGTGGACCATTAATGTCCGACAACGTATTCTTCAGGTGTCTGACTACATGTGTCCGACAAATCAATGTCCGACCCGTAATGTCCGACAAACCATTATGTCTCACCTCAGGTGTTCAGAAAAACTGTTCAATCCAACCTAAACCGTTTTTGTGACATTTTCGTCCATGCCGGGCATAAAGGTGAACTTGCAGTCTTGGTTAAATTAACAAACAAAAACAAAAAAAACAAAAAAAAACTTAGGCTACATAGGTATTACATTGGCTTAACTGATTTTAACGTAACCCTTATAATATTGATGCATTTGACAACATCTATTCAAAATGTAGCTTAAAATTATCCCAGTTAGTGTGGTAATATAGTGAGTTCAAAACATAATAAGATTCTTACCATCTCTCCTTGGCAGTAGGCTCCGGAGCGCATCAAATTTTCACCATTACCATCACTGCAACTGATTAAAAAAGCGACAGAAAAAGACAGTATTAAAAAGAGCTTGTAGCTTTCCAAAGATATCTGTAGACAAGGAAGGTTTGAATAATGAAACTGCACAAAGGTGAGTATTCTTACTGAATAGCAAAGGCGTCAGGTAGTAGCCTGTCCGACAGGCTGGTGTCGCTCTTAAGAAGTAGTCGTGGCTAGAGAAACACGATAACACATTTTAGGTTATTTAAATTTGTGTCGGATCGATACCTGTGTTGGGGAACGAGCAAAATTATTACCCAGAAGTAGCTAGAAGAATCAATACTCTAATACTTAACCATCAACTTGCATATACACCAGCATTTGATGCTCGGGTTAGGGTCATAGGGAAAACTTCAATTGTCACTATAACATGTTATCATTTGGAGTTCAATATTGACCCCGTAAATCACTGGGAAATAATTTGTCAAAGTTGTGTTTTTTGACTCAAATAAATACCAGAATATTGTGTAACATTTCAAAAGCCACTTTGTTTTGTGTAGACATTCAAAAAATCCATTAACCGAAGTGTCTGAGTGGTAATTGAAAGGAAATATTTACTCAACAAAATGGGGGAGACATAAACGTTGAATGCATAGTTCGCCTTTCGAATTTATTTAAAGGTTGGTGTTCTCAGGTTTCGTTGACAAAACTTTTAGTCTATCATGTAGAGCAGAGGGTTTTTTTGAATTCACGAACGCTTTGTTTCATACCGACCTCTGTTCTCTTCCATGTGAGCAAAATAATCAAAGAACCGAGTATGTCCAGACTTCCAAAGATCAATGTTACTATCATAATGACTGTATTTATTGTATTTCAACAGTGAGGAACGAAATCAAAAGAATTTCAGGAAAACGACGGAAGTTTCTAAATCAGATTAATCGCTGCCTTTGAAAGGGGTACCACTAATGACGCCAGAATACGTGATACGTGATACACTATAATATGATCCTACTCTATTTGATAACAAGATTAGATTGTTCTAGATGAGATTGTATATAATTATCTTGTATTACTAAAATGCTGTTGTGTACATCTATTTTATACTTGTTGCCAATTTATTTGGTTTCCGATGGATTTATACTAGTTTAAGCCGCTTGTCCTTAAGATCTTTATATGAGGTCAGAAGCTTGTTATTGCTTTTTGAAGGATATTCGGCACAAGTAAAAATCGACCCATTGACATGCTTGATTAATTTGTTTCCCTGAATATCGCAATATTAACCGAGATGAGGAGAACCTTTATATGTCTATCAGCCTTCGATGTTTCCTCACCGATCACAACCCAAGGATTATTGAGAAACATAATTGTCTATAAAGTAGTTTCAATGTGACTGAACACAGCATTCTTCATAGAGTATTACTTGTGCTGACATGAACCAACATGAATGCCACATGGTTTTGCCACTACTGCTGATTATCCAAGACTTTGAGCCAACGCAAGGGTGGATGAGAGTGGGTGTGGATGGGATTGGGTGGATGATTGGGATTGATGAGATTGAAGTGCATGGGTTTTGGGTGGATGAGATTGGGGTGAATGGGATTGGGGAGGATGGGATTGGGGTGGTTTGGATTGTGTGGATGGGATTGGGGTGGTGGATTGGATTGGGGTGGATATGATTAAGGTGGACATGATTGGGTGGATAGGATAGGGGTGGATGAGATTGGGGTGGGATTGGGTTGGATGGGATTTGGGTGGTTGGGATGGGTGGATGGGATTGGGTTAGATGGGATTGGAGTGGATGGATTTGGGTAGATGGGATAGGGGTGGATGGAATGGGGTGGGTCGGATTGGGCTGGGTGGATTTGGGGTGAATGAGATTGGGTGGATTGGATTTGGAGTGAATTAAAATGGGATGGGTGGCGAAAGGCCTGCTGAAACGATATTGTTTTCAGAAGTCCTTTACACCAGAATACCTTTAGCGTATTGTTAAAAACTCGTTGATTTTTGCTTCCTTAATCAAAGTTGCCACAAATAAAACAATATGAACTTATATTAATCAACAAAAAAACAACAACATAAAAAAAAACTGTTTTACTTATTTGAAAGTGATATTGGAGATAAGAAATTGGAAATGTCTGTGTCAATTTGTTTTCGGGTGATGTTTATTTATTACGAACCATCATTTTAAACTATTGGGTCTGGTACAAAGCCATAGATCCAAGCATTTAGATGAAGGTTGAGCTGAGCCTTAATAACATTATCCAACAAAGGTGATAGATGATCCAGGTAAGTCGGGGATTGTGGAGGTCTACTTCACACATTCGGAAGATGAGCCTTAGAGAACAGATATGCAAAGAGCTACACTCGGGATACATAAAGAGCTGCATTTGTTATTAGGTCCCCGGGCACACTTTACGATGTTTGAACCTGCTACTTTGTTAGCCTTCAACTTGTGACGCAAATACCCAGAAATGACACTTTGCCTGTACCGGTTTACAGTAATATTCAACACAAAAGCTGGTCCACTTTACAATGTAAATTCAGAAGTCTACAGGCCATCCCCCCATAATGACCCCGGTTAAATTTACATCACCGATTTTACGGATGTCATTTTCACTTCATGAAACTTTTCTCATTTGATAAGAGTGAAAACTGTAAACTTAAGTACATCCCAGCCAACGGCATTGAATTTTAAACAGAGAGTGCTATGTCATATTCATCAAATTGCACTTGGTCTGTATGCTCTGGCTGTCCGTTGTCGATTCATAAAAAAGGGGGAGAAACACTTTTGTTATGACGAGTAGATGTCATTATAAGAATGCAGACGAATAAGAAAAAAGAAAAAAGAAAAAAAAACTACTTCTCTTTACAGCATGGCTAGACAGGAATATTGGTTGTGAAAGTAAAGTAAAGGTCTAGACGTTACAGGACTAAATGCAAGTTTTATGTCTCCCAAAAGTTAATAAGCCGAGTCCACATCGATTTATCCGTTTGCTTGTATATATATATATATCGTTCATTGCCCAGTGGGATGATGGAAATATAAATTGTACCCTTTGGTGCCAATACATGGCGTGAGCCATCACTAGAGATCGGAGATTCTGTAAGAGATGGGATATTATCAACTCTCGGTGCTGTCTTGTGTTAAAGAAAGTGGGCCTGTAAATGGAAACATTTTAGAGGTCGTCTTTCTTGCAGAGGGTGCCAAAAGTTCATCAGATAGAATACCGGTATATGCTATGATGTTAAAATATGTTGTATATAGGAGTACGTTGTGTTCTTTTTAATTACATTACATGGTCAGAATTGAACAGGATCGAGAATCCGGGGTGGGGGTGGGGGGGGGCTGACTGGGTCAGGTTGACCCAGAAACTGTGAATTCTGCGTCAGTTTGACCCATTTCTGTGTAATTTTGACACAGATTCCGGGTGACAGTGACCCAGAAACGGGTCAAGCCCCAAGAGACCCGGAGTCCGGGTCAATTCTGACCCGGGAGATTTTAGGGTGAATACGTTTCTCTTTAGGAACCCGTCTTAATAAATATGTGTTGTAGACTTGATCCCGAATTAATGATGTCCAAAGGAATCAGACAGTGGAATAACGAGTGGTACGCAGTAGTGACAAAACATCAACCCCACTGCTCTCTATAATAATCAATTTACCTAAACTGATTTATCATGTCAGTTGCTTGATGTGTTTATAGAGAAATAGAGGTAGGAATCAATGATTTATTATATCAACTTTAAAATTCCCGGTAAAAGTTTACGAGAAATTCACCAGTGCAAGATTATTCTTATTTTTTTTATTTTGCCCATACACCGATGTATGTTAAGCACTGTATAATCAGTATTTTCCCGAGTCCTCTAAGGAAAGAAAACTCACAGGCTTGATCCAGGGATGGGATTCGAACCCACAACCCCGCTATTCTAGAGCAGATGTCTTACTAACTAGACTACCGAGGTTGCCCGGTAGCTAGATGCAGTTCGAACAGCTCAAATCATACTAACAGCGGGTACCGCAACCACCATAAAATTAAATGACGCAGTATTTAAGAATAACGTTACAAAAGTTTAAACATTAAAATCAATTACTTGTACAACTTTACGATAATTGATCACTATTGCAAGATAGCTGTGTTTTGATGTCGCCTCTGTATTAACTAAATAATAATGAACGCAACAGCAGTTAATAATAATAATATTAATAATAATAATGGTGTCAAATCATTTATGCGCTTTTTCAAGCCAACCCGCAGCCCCGTCAAAGTGTCCTTTAATCAAGGACGCAAGAGTCACGGCCGAGATTCGAACCAACATTCCAGTGACTCGTACCCCAGAACGTGTATCCGATGCGCAAGACCGCTCAGTCACGACACGCCACTTATTCACACCATTTTCGAACTCATTAAGATTAAAAAAAAAAAAAAAAAAAAAACATGTGGCATTTGGCGCCATTATATAATTACCATGCAATTACGGTTAATCCACTAGAGATACTAAACTAAGCTTTACCTTTCACTTTAGAAAACTAGTCATTCTTGGAAGATTGTAAATTTTAACTTGATCCCACATCATTGACACTGGGAGAATACAAAAACACTCTTAATCCAAATACTGCATCCTAATGGAATAGTTATTAGTGCTAATTTATATGGATTCAAATATATACCGTGCCGTTATACCTGCATTATTTCAGGTTGAACAAACATTACGGGTTTCAATGTGGCTGAACACAAAGAAGGCACAGCATCAAATGCCCCAGGCATACAGTTAAATTAAACCAACGAATATCAACGACAACGCGCCTCATCAAAATAAATGAAACAGTTAAACAACACCTGTTCCAAAACACGTCAATCATTAAGAAGACACTCGACTTTATTTGTTCTCCCACCTGGCCGTTGCCAGATACGGCAAGAGATCAAAGACTCTGGGCTTAATGTGGCCACCCTTTTCACCTGCGAGGCTTGGGCTGTAATTACAGCGTTGTGAGAAGCAATCAAAAGGGCGTGAACACCTCAAGTCAGTCTGAAGTAACTGGCTGGGATATTATGCGATGATTGAAGAGTTTGATAAAAGCACAACTCAGTGGACTTAATAGCTCCCGCCTTACACCTCATAAAGGGCCCATCATCTCTGCCGAGTAATGGGTGCATCTATTTAGTTTCAGAGAGGACATGTTTGTCGAAAAGCGCCCGATATTTATTTATTTGTGGTTGAACTCTGAACTTTTACAGATAATGGAATGATTAAAATCTGAACTAAAGGCTGTCTAAATGCATACTCTTTGGGGGAAAATGGGGGGAGGGGGACTAGACTCACCGTGTCTAGATTGCATTGAAGCCTGGCCTTACGCTGACATTTCCATCTGACACAGAAATAAGCGTCATTGTTTGTTTGTTAATTTCGGCGTTGCCATAAGCAAAATAATACACTAAAAGAGACCTGGAGCTGAAAGCAGGCTGGCTGAAGGTCGGTTTTAGCATTATTTGGTCGAGTGGACAACAGGTAAACGCCTCAGCAGCCGAGCCACCCGCCTGCCTTGCTGTAAAACTACGTTAGCCAGAGCAGTATGTTTTTCATAACACACCACATCATAGTGCCCGTTCGCACATTTTCGACAGCTAGTCCAATTGCTCACCAACACCCCCCAAAAAAATATATATATATGTATATCCTACAGGTCTTTATAACCCGTTTTCTCCACAGATTTGTAAGTTAACTGTTTTGCTTTTCAGGTCTTTAATTTTTGTCTCCTACAGGTCTTTATAACCCGTTTTCTCCACAGATTTGTAAGTTAACCGTTTTGCTTTTCAGGTCTTTAATTTTTGTCTCCTACAGGTCTTTATAACCCGTTTTCTCCACAGATTTGTAAGTTAACCGTTTTGCTTTTCAGGTCTTTAATTTTTGTCTCCTACAGGTCTTTATAACCCGTTTTCTCCACAGATTTGTAAGTTAACCGTTTTGCTTTTCAGGTCTTTAATTTTTGTCTCCTACAGGTCTTTATAACCCGTTTTCTCCACAGATTTGTAAGTTAACCGTTTTGCTTTTCAGGTCTTTAATTTTTGTCTCCTACAGGTCTTTATAACCCGTTTTCTCCACAGATTTGTAAGTTAACCGCTTTGCTTTTCAGGTCTTTTATTTTTTGTCTCCCTCAGGTCTTTATAACCCGTTTTCTCCACAGAATTGTAAGTTTACCATTTTGATTTTCAGATATTTTTTACCCATTGTCTCCATATCCGTTTCCATTGTACCCAACTTTTCGGCTGTTTATATTTCATTGTTCACATGGAATTCCCCGTTAATGCTAAATGTCTTTTCCGTCAGTTACGCAAACTGAAAGAAAAGAATGTGCGTTACTTGTCACATCTTGATAACTACCGTTTTTACCGTCTATCCCGTATCCTCCCAAAAGGCCTTCAAATCAAATGTGCCCCTTCCTTTGGGGACCTTAACCCCGCATTTCAGAAGAAATGGAATAAGACACTAACAGACACGTCTTTCCATTTACTCATGTTGTTGGAAGTACAATGCCAACAATGCATTGATGACCAATTGCTTGAGATTACTCAGATTGAATCTCAACTGAAAGATTCATGTTCCAATCTTGAGTATGAATATTTCCAAGCCATTCTGTTGTCTAACATCAACCACTTAAGGACCAGCTTATTGGACAAACAAAACAAGAAGCGCCGTAATGTACAAGCTAACCACAAGAAATACATTCTAAGGCGTTTCCACAAACAGGGGTTTAGTGACCCTCCTACTGAAGGGCCATCAGTAACCACACAGCCTACTACAGTTGTTAACCTGTCTGACACTGTCTTAACTGACCCACAGGTGAAACTGCTCTCAAGGGGCCTTAAGTTTTGCCCCACACCCAGAGAACCCAACCAGCTGTCTTTACAACAAGACATTGCCCAATTTAATCGCAGGCTACGTTTACGTGAATATTTTCATGTAGACCCCTCAACAGATGATGAGTCATCTGAGGCCACTCAGCCTGCTCGCAATCGCTTCAAAGAAAAGAGCAATTGGGTACCCCCAAAGAACCGAGATGTAGCTTTGGACACCTACATCAACTCAGTTAACACTGAGGTGCTTAAGGTTGCCAATACCAGAGTACCTAATAACCTCCCCCAAGAGGAACGCAAGGCCTTAACTCAACTTCGGCAGTCACCTAACATAGTGATTAAACGTGCTGACAAAGGGTCCGCAGTTGTAGTCATGAACACAGATGACTATATAGCTGAGGGCCTCAGACAGCTCAGTAACACTGATCACTATGTTGAATGTGACACTGACCCCACTCATTCATTCTCCAAACAAATCAGTGACACCCTCGTAAGCATTCACAATGCTAAGGGTATCGACAAGGATACACTTAACTACCTTCTCCCACAGGATCCCCGTACAGCACGCTTCTATCTTTTACCGAAGATACACAAGCCTAACAACCCAGGCCGTCCCATTGTATCTGGCAATGGCAGCCCCACAGAACGTATCTCTGAATTTGTTGATAGCTTTCTAAACCCACTCGTACCTCGCATTCCCTCATACATCAGAGACACCACTGACTTTCTTTGTAAATTGGAGGGTATCAAACACAAAATACCTGACTCTGCTTTTCTGGTGACTCTAGATGTATCGTCACTGTATACTAACATACCTCATAAAGAAGGAATTAAGGCATGTGGTTCTGTACTCCGAGCCAACAAACAAACCCGCCCCTCTGTGAGACACCTTACAGAACTCATCAGCCACATCCTAACTAAGAATAACTTTTCTTTCACAGAAAGGCACTTCTTACAGACACAAGGTACTGCCATGGGTACTAAAATGGCGCCTTCATATGCTAACTTGTTCATGTCTGACTTAGAAGACAAACTATTGTCTTCTGCTCCCAACCGCCCACTCGTGTGGTGGAGATTTATTGATGACATTTTCGCTATCTGGTGTGGTAGCCAAGATAGCCTGGAAGAATTCATTGATCATATAAACTCATTCCACCCCACCATTAAATTCACTGCCGATTTCTCTGTTACCTGCGTGAATTTTCTAGATGTGACTATAACTAAATCCCCTAATGGTATTGTGACAGATGTATATAGCAAACCCACTGACACCCATCAATATCTTCTCTCTAATAGCTGCCACCCTAGCCACTGCAAGGAGGCAATTGCCTACAGTCAAGCCTTACGTATAAGACGTATCTGCTCCACAGATACTCTATACAAAAGGCGTTCATCTGACCTAAGGCACCACCTTGTTTCTAGGGGCCATAGCAAACGAAGGGTTCAACTTGCCATCAACAGAGCTTTTGGCATACCCCGCCATACTCTGTTGACCAACACGGGCACCAAGAGAACCCCGACCAATAGAGTTGCTCTGGTCACTACTTTCCACCCTAGGTTACCCAAGTTGTCATCTATAATCAATGACAACATGCCAATTCTCCACTCCTCCAACAGGTTGCGCTCAGCAATTTCTGAGCGCCCCATGGTCGCCTTTCGTCGCCCTAAGAGCCTAGGTGGCATTCTAGTTAGAGCAAAACTCCCCCCAGGTACAGGCCAAACTCCCTCCCCACAAGACATACAGGGTTGTCACCACTGCACCCGCTCTAAGTGCAAGACTTGTATGTATATCAAACCCACTGTACAGGTTAAAAGCCACAGCACTGGCTTTACCTACAAAATCAAGACCAACTCCCAATGCCAAACCCCAAATGTCATCTATGTCATATCATGTAAGAGATGTGGAGTACAGTATGTGGGAGAGACAAAGACCAAACTTAGTCTTCGCTTTGCGAACCATGTCTCCTCCATAAAGACCAAAAAACTGTACCCAGTATCTATCCACTTTAATAGTCCTAATCATAGTGTTAAAGATGTGGAACTAACTGTCATTGAGGCCTGCAACGGCGACGATTCACATCGTAAACTCAGAGAATCCCACTGGATTCACAAACTCCGAACAATCCAACCATTCGGATTAAACATAAACACAGGTGTTAAATAATTCCTCTTGGCAAATAACTACTTTATTACGATGCTTTTACATTATCATCATAGTATTCTCATTATAGCCCCCTCTCTATTATTCAATGTTTACACTTCTACTGCTTTATTTAGGGAGATTACCCTTAATCACCTCCCTCTTGTGAGTTAATAATCCTGTCCTTTCATGTCAGCCGCATTTCCCACCATGCAGCTTTCCTCCTTTGTTCACTAATCTCCTTTTTGTACTAACCGACCACTGGACATCCCATTGTCCACACTGCTGTATTTTGATTGGTCATCAACAATCTCTTTGTCTGTATTTAATTAACTTTGATTGGTTGTCTTTTTCCCGCCTATTTTGGATACTCTCCATCTATTTTAATCCCAAGGTTTTTCTATAAATGGATCTGTTTTTATGTTTGTGCTTGTTTTTGCCTCTGACGAAGGTCCGGTTTGGATCGAAAGCTAAGGCCATCAACCCTACTAGTTTTATATATATATATATATATATATATATATATATATATATATATATATATATATATATATATATATATATAATAAATAAAATAATAATAAAAATAATAATAATAAAAAAAATAACAATAATAATAATGGTAATAGTAACAATAATAATAATAACAACAATAATTATAAGGTCTTCCCTTTAAATAGCCATATTGTAAGCGATTACGATACCGAATGTACGAAGTACATTGTGTGACCACCTTATGGAGCCAAGGTAAAGACTTCTGTTTTACATTTATAATGAATGATCTACGTGCACATTATCCATCGGATTATTAATGCATGAACCTCAGTCATGAAGCTGTACTGAGATCCGGGCAGCATAGCTGCGCTGACATGTTTGTTTCAGAGAACACAAAAAGTCGAGTTAATACACTATTCCCATTAAATAACTAATTCTTTAAGTGCAAGATGCGCAAGCTATTTTGAGATCCAAGTAAAATATGTGTACAACCTACAAGAGGTTTACAAAGAGCACTTACTTTTCTTATTAATACCATCTAACAGGGTAACTGTAGATAATGCATACATAGATAGAAAGATTCTGCATTAAATTTACACTATAGGGTACACAAGCCAGTCCTCTTCAGCAGAAGGAACATGGTCATTTGATATCTGGCGATTCACTCACGCCATTACACACGCATCGATACTGCATTAAAGAAACCGATCACTGCAGACGTATCGGTTACTATACGAATACCAACTACGGATATTATAGTCCATGGATAAATATTAGGTTTTAGTCAGTACGGTGTTTGCATTGTCTGGTATCTCGTTCGAAAATTATTTCAGTCTCGCAGTGGAAACAACGACGGGTCATCAGAGTGTGGAGAAAATAAAACCGGCTTTGGAAATCCGCACAGAAACAAAAAGAAAACTTACTGCTAGATCATCACCATCAATTCACGGGGTGTGTAAATAAAGAAGAGGCCAGGTGGTCTGCCCTGTTGATTTTTATACCCGGAACATTCATGTCAGTAGAAAAATGTTGTGCCCGGGACGCAAACATTTACAAACGCGTTACGCCACAACATAATGCTGAACAAAATCACACGTTTAAGAGAAAACTTGATATAAGTTAGGCGTTATACAGATTTTGTTTATTGACTTACATAAAATGTAAAAACAAAGATACAACTGGGTATCATCCTGTCCCCATTCTTTGTAGGTACTTTTAGAGAGTTATTTGTGTCTAGTAATAACCGGAACAAGAACGCTGCCCAGTAAATGGCTGACTCCCTGCTAACAAAGAATGTGAGTCACAGTCCCCCTCCCACCTCCCCCTTACACGCCCACTGAAAGATTATAATTCCGGGACACTGTCTTGCCGATTATGAACTTTTAACCATTCTATTCCCTCATCCACGAAACTACTGAACTGGTGGATCTCATGTTTGAGTCGTTCATGCTGTTAAATTACTTGATTTGACTTTGACTTTGTTGTTTACAATAGTCAGGTGGCTTAGTGTAAAGTTTCAAGATTACCTGGACACGGCGAACAAAAGTATCATTTTTGGAACAACGCTTCCTTGGGGCCTAACTAATTAATGTTAGGATAGGAGCCATCTGGATTTCCAAATTTAACATTTCCCTCTTTGCTTTGTCCACAAAGGAGGGGGTAGGACATAACTCAAGTTAGGAAGAGAGTTCAGGAATAAGACTTACATAATGTTGTAGCTCTACCCTAGTAGAGACTACTCACGAAATGTGAGAGCTTACCCTCCTAGGAATTAATTATTATTGATTTTGAAGATTTGATATTCACCCATACTGTACACGCCATTGGCTGTCTATTGTTACTGCTATTGTGTGTGTAAAAAGAAAATACGGCTACTCTTCCTTTCTCCTTAGAACAACAGGGTCTAACCAAGTGTTCAAACGAAATACCGGGACTTGTTTATCAACTAATTCCACAACCAAGCATCAATTTGCAATATCACTAAACAAAGGAAGTATTTATTAAAAAATATTTCATTTATATTATAATATATACGGAAGAATTTTCCTGACATGTTTTGTATTGTATGGGTGAATTCGTTTACTTATCGAGAAAAAATAATAATAATAAATAATAGAAAATGCATTACTCGTCGACTTAAAAATCATGGACTTTAAAAATTCACATCACAGTCACGATCATTCAGACTTAATGTTAGATGTCAACCGGAAGCTTACAAAATCCCTCCAAGCCTACGGCAGCTCCCGCCTTTTTTTCCGAAACCTGAATAAAATAAGTAAATTATCCGTTACTGATTGAATTTCAATGCGGTCTCTACGACGTTTCGACTTTGCAAATCATGCATCAAGAAGAAAAGCAAACTCCTACACACCTTGGTTTATATCCGTAGTCGAGCAAAAAGCGAGGTAAAGTACAACATAACAAAAGCAATATAATTTTATACATAAAAAAAAAATATGTAAAAAAAACCAAAAAAAAACAAAAACATTGAATAACAAGTAAATAAAGGGTGTTTTTCTCATGAAACAGTTAAGCAAACCCCAAATGATTTAATGCATGGCAATCCATTGTGTGACAGTGAGGAGAAAACAGGGTGGTTATTTATTTACACGTGTTGAGTTTCAAATACATCTACCGACGTCCTGAACAAAAATCGTGTTACGTCGGTTGTAATCTTTTCGTAGAATTGCATTAAACACGGTCTTCGTTCGAGCGTAATTTAACAACAAGCCCTCTCCTGGGGATTCCTTGGTTAGTATTGAATCCAACCCAGGAGGTCAGGTTGAGCTTATTACTTCACTTGACTTTTGAGATCCGATGTGCGTTCAGATAATATGATATGCTAAAATAAATAATTGTTCTTGAATTTTGATATAACATGTATTAGTATTGATTTTAGTATCTGCTTCAGTCGTGGGTATGTCCGTGCACATGGCGTTGTGTAAAATGCTCATACTACATTAAGATGTGTGTCCTGCGAGTGCAAGTTTGCTATAAATACACCAGAAACGAGGGGGACATCACGTGCAACAGGGAAGATTGAAAGGCCGGGGTGTACTTAGCACTCATTTGAACTATTGGACACTTGAAATCCCTTCATCACTCGTCATTTTCTAGTTTTTACAACGAGTTCGATGTAAATAAGGTAATGGTACGGCAGGAGGAACTACCGACTATCGACCAATCTTTCCCGTGGTTCACTGTAGTTTGCTACGCCGAGTCCGCTGGGTCGTGAAACATAACCCAACCCATGGTCGCTCAGGAATTGAGGACAAAGTATGCTGCTTCGATGTTTACACTGCGTAAGGGTAAAAACAAGCCAGGAGATACAAGCCATGATTGGACTGGCTATGATTTTACGGTTATATGCTTCAACCAGTCCCAGCCTTACCCCTGTGGCCGGATTTCGATACCCGCTTCACTAATAATGTAACACTATACCCAATGCTGTTTTGCTATCATCAAAATGTGCATACGAATTGAATGTGAACGAACTTAGTGAAATGGTTGCCCATGAATAATAATCCCCAAAACAGCATGTAAAACAACACTGAGTAGGAATATTTAGCCCAGATGTACACTTTGAACCTTCCCATGAAGAGATGTCTTCGAAGGCGCCACCATTGGTCAGATACGTTTCCGGGTTACATAAGAACAAAAATAAATAAATAAATAAATAAATGTAACACATAATAGTAATAATAATAATACAATCATTTATGAAGCGCATTTTTCAAATGGTTGCAATGCGCTGAGAAAAATAATTGCAGTGTGGAATAACGCAATGAGCAATAACTTTGAGGTAGAATATGGAGGACTTGAGTTTACGTTCGAATTGAGAAACAGAGTTACAAGTACGGATGTTGAGGGGTAGCGAATTCCAGCATCAGATCCAGCTACTGAGAAAGCCTTGTCACCTGCATGTTTGAACGTACGGCGTATTTATAAGTTGCGCTGCAAGCGGAGACCACTTCGGTTGGTCATGCTAAGGTCGAGTGAGTCTGGTATGTACTTTGGGTGTGTGTTCCAAAGCGTTTTGTACATATTCACGGATGTTTTGAAGATAATATGTTTTTGAATGGGTAACCAGTGTAATTGGTGAATGGTAACGCATAACACCCATTCCTCAGATATATTACATTGTCTTAATTTATGTCAAACAATACTTGATAGTATACAATACTGACGTTATGCAAATTATTGAGTTGTTTTAACTATGTTGTTACTTCTCAAGAATCTACAATGATGGCGAGCTTTTACGTTTTTAGTAAAACTTGGTCAACGCACTAATCTAGATAATGATATATAACCACAAGTGTGCAATGCATCAGCTCCACACACTTCCATTGGCTTAATTTGGATCATCTTGGTTGTGACCATCGATTCTGTTGTCCATTCAATAAGGCGTAAGGTTACACACCAATTTAATCAAATAACATTCCCATCATATATGGCATTAAACCACTATTGGGTAAGGGATATGTTCGCTCGACATTGATGCGGGCTGTTTGTCAGCCCCGTCGAGTAAAGCTGTCGAAGTAACTCACTCAGAAAATCTGTTCACGCCATTTTGATCTGTGTTGACCTCCTCAGACTGTCTTTCCTTCAATTCACTGTCTGTATTGTACTAAAGTATGACGTATGTCATCAGCCGTGGCTGTAAGTCGTGGGGTACACATGTGAATGACGTATGACTCTTTCGGGATAGTCAACGAAATTCACCGCTGTGCTATAATGATTATGTTGGTGACGCAGTTTTGTTCATTAAAACCAAATTGTAATAATCTAATTATGATGTTTGGAACGTCTTTTTGAGAATGGTTTCTAGGCATAATAGCCATACTCTTAATGTGTGCCGGTAATTAGCACAAATGATCACATATTTTTATGTAACCAACGATGGCAGATTATATATATATATATATATATATATATATATATATATATATATATATATATATATATATATATATATATATATATATATATATATATATATATATATATATATATATATATATATATATATATATATATATATATATATATATATATATATATATATATATATATATATATATATATATATATATATATATATATATATATATATATATATATATATATATATATATATATAATATAAATTGGGGTGAGCAAAGAAAATTTGGCTGATGCCGGACTCAAACCCGCGACCTCTCGAATACCGTACGAGCGCTCTACCAACTGAGCTAACCAGCCCTTATTGTTGGTGGGCGGTCCTATGTGCAATACCAAATCAACTTTGCTCGGGGGACCAGTCAGAAGTCGAACCGTGCTAAATATATATATTTTTTCATCTAAACTTAATAATTGGTGTATGTAGGCGTAAAGGTTGTTACCATGACGTGGGAACTTGTAGATACAGTCATGTATGGAAACAAAATCAAATGTTCCTTCAGTATTAACAGGAACGTTGCGTAGTGCAACTTTTCAATGCATTTAATGTGAAATGATCCAAAGTACTTTATGAATAAAAACAAAATGGTGTTGTATACAGTGCCTAACAGCTTAGGTTCCGATGGTGATAGGGGAGATTCGGGTTGTAAGGTTGGAGTTCCACTATTCAGAACACTCTAACAAGGTCGTACAGTTGTACGTGTCAATAAGAGAAACAAAAAGTCATGGCTGCTTCGTCACCGTCAAATGTTTGATCTGTCTTTGCATCCCGATGTCATCGATAAGAAAGATTGATTGTTGCATGGCTGATTTTGTTAGTAAATGAACCCGCCTATTGGCGTCAGACCAAATGGGGAGCATTTGCAGCTGTGTGAACAATGACCTACTTCGGCCTATCCCGGGCAAATGACTTTTCGGATAAAGGGACGACATCATAGTAGTTTGTTGACGCTGCCGACTGCACTACTTTAGCCCAACTCGACAGACTATGTTTAAACGTTTGGCTCGTACCCATGCTATTTGGACAACCAAGCAATAGCAGGGCATTCAAATAGAGTGTTCCGGTAGGAGACTGGCATGGCAGATGGCCACTGCTTTTCGAACTGGATTAGCTGGCTAATAAATCAGCGAATACTCAGCTCACCTGCAAGCCGAACATATTGACATAGTTGCCGCAATCCGACTTGACAATAACGCGAACTCCTGGCGGTAATATACTGGAGCGGACTTGGAGTAGAGGATGCGGCTGGGACTGATTGTGCGTCTTCTTTGTTCGTATAGTATCTTGTTTTCGTCCGTAATAGTAGATATTTGCACCGAATCCCTGCTGCCTTCTGAGTAGAAGTGTGAAATCGCCAACGAAATTGCATAATTTCACATTTGCATGCTGGATGGGGAGAACCAAAACACGGCGTCCGCTTACGCCGTTTGGACCTTCCAATGTAAACGACAAGTAATGTTTCAATTTCCTCAGGGGTAAGCCCATCCAATTATTTCCAAAAGTCTATGAGAAGCATGATGCAGCCACCGAAAAAGAAATCTGCATTTACAAAAGTAAAAGTAAGATATCCAGCACAAACAAACGGTGCCCGTTACGCTAACATGCTATATTAAACATTTCCACATCATCATTGTGTTATTTACGACAAAAAATACATTATTTACAATGATTTTCTTTGTCAAATAATGTCATGTACAATAAGCTACCCCACAAAAAAGTAAATATAAGTAAAGTAACTAAGTAAGTAAGTAAGTAAGTAATAAGTAAGTAATAAGTAAATAAGCAGTAAGCAAGGAAGTAAGAAAGTAACTAGTAGTGAGTAAGTTAAGTAAGTAAATAGTTAATAAGTAAATGAAAATAATCAAACAAATTGTAGTAATAAAACATAAATAGACAAATAAAAATAATAATATCGTTACTTATATCACAAATAATTGAGAAGGTTCGTATCAAAACAACAAAAACATTTCCTTGGAAGATGGCTGGGGAAGACAGCAACCCCACAACTCTTCCCTTGATGCCCACATTGCCATAATGTACATTGCTATACCACACGTTTGTGCTATATGTACAATTGCAAAAGGGTCAGACTGGCCTTCGTTGATGTAGTGGCTCAAATTGTAGGTGAAGTACCAATCACTTTGTAATAATGTACAGATACATTGACTTCCCAGCTGCTCTTCCCGAATTTACTTCATGCCCTAAAAGGCAGTTACATTCAAACAACAATCACACACTGCTGTAATTAAGATACGTACGAGTATGCACTGAAAGAAAAAAAAAGATTAGAATATTGTCAAGAGAGGGCGACAAACACCCAAATGATTATGCAGTCTGAAAATGCGCCATTTTTTTTTCTTTTTTTCTTTTTTGAAAGCTTTGACGTCGACTCGGTAACACAGCGTCCTCTAGTGGGGGAGGATGGGTAATAACTAGTTATGAGACGTCAGTTTTCAAGAAATCAATTACAATTTGAATGTTTCCGTTATGTTTTAGTAAAAGAAAAACTTGCAATTGCCATTTTTATTTAAACGTTTGCAATTACTATTAAGTTCAAGCTTATCTTTTGACATGTTAGCAGCCCACGGCAACTAACAGGATGTGGGTGGGGGCGCAATCAACCTGCCCGCCATAATATTATGTTTGCTAATAATTTTTAACGGTGGGGCCGATCATCACCAACATTTCACTTTTCATATTATAAAATTTAAAAATGTATTATTACCTTTTTTGTTCCTCTCTTTTTTTTTGTGAAATTAAAGGCCGCCGAAGCTGGCAGCCATATTGTTTATTTTTTTTATTTTATTTATTTATTTATTTTTTTTGTTCGTGAAATGGGATTGTAACTTTAATTCATATCAATGTCATCATTTTTTGAACATGGTGGTTTCTTACTCTTTAGACCAAGTATGTGGATAAAACTGATCATCACAGTATCCGAAGGAGACAATTTGTCCTGCAAAGCTGGTGGCCGTATTGGATTTTGTGTTATCCCTGAAAATAAGTGACAAAATGTGACCTCAGAAAGTACAAAGTCTGTCGTCTTCAATTGCATGGGAATTACAAACATGTTCACACAATTTTAAAAGCAATGTACTGAAGTGATAAGAAGTATGGAAAGTACCCCAACAAATATATTTAATGGCAATTTACGAAACATGTTGTTTGCATCATACAGCTTTTGGTTCAAGGAACATTTCTGGAAAGTTTCGTGAGAATCGGACGTAAACTTTGGGGAAAACACAGAAGGGGGCTATGTGCGTTCAACCCGCTTTCCCTCTGTATCAATAAACAGGCCAGACTGGGGTGGGGAATTCAATGAGATAACAAGTTATTGTTTAATAACATGTCTTATTTGAAGGAAAAGAATGTGTCCAAACAATAGTTGCCAGTAATCCACGTCCGGCAGTTCAAATAGAAAAAACAAAGAGTCTCACACTCTGGATATTAAAATTAAAAAAATGAAATCGTAGATTATGAGAATCGTAGGTTAGCTCTCCAATATTGTAAAAAGAAAAGACACAACAGTTTTCCAGCATAACATGTTTGTTTATTTCCAGGTTTTTTTTTGTTTTTTGTTTTTTGTTTTTTGATGGAATTTAATTAAGTCTGTATTTCTGTTGTAGTTGGCCGTAAGCATTCGTTCAAACGCGTATCAGCAGACAAGTTTGTGCTGATCAAATTACACACAACAACAAACAAATAATAAAGACCCGACGAATATGCATCGATTACGTCTGCTGTCACGGAATGCACATAAAGTAAAGATCACGAGCATGGTGCAATGACTTATGTGTGTTTGCAGTGAGACCACTTTTTACAACCCTCTGATTATTGCATTCATCCCACGCGTCATCTGCACCACTGTGACTCCATTGACCTGCCTCTCAACCTATGTCGTCTCACTTGGCTTGTTGCTGGATCACTATTACACAAACCTTCAACAGGTCAATACTTTGAGATAGAGACGACTCTGATGGAGCATTGACATAAAACTGTTTTGGTCCCACTGGGCTATCTGGGACGCAGATATTATAGCCTACGGCAACTCTTAAAGTGGGATATACGTAACATCACATCATACCAATAGAATACCAAAGGAAAACAAAACTGACCATGGACAATGTATTATACATAAAGAAACAAATGTGAGTTAAAGCCCCAGGTCAACATTGGTAAACTGACTGTAAATGCTTCCATTCTTTGCACAAATCAAGATATTTTTAACAAAACCAACCTTTGAAATTTCGTTTGCAAGAAAGCGGCAAAAATGCCTTCTGCATTAATGTTGTTTGTACGCGTTCCTATATATACCGAGACGTGACGAAAACTAATTTCGGATCCTATTTCATTGATTGTTTAAAAACGATAACACTTCAGGCAGAAATATGTCCGGGAATGTTATCTACTACCATAATCTTTATACCATGTAAAGTGTATGTAAATCTGTGGACATTTATGTTTTTTTTTTATTACCAATGTTGCGCTGGGGCTTTAGAAATTCGCGTAATAGGTTCCGAAATACAAATAATTAATTAATTCAGCACAACGCTTGCCTAACACAAAACGTCTTACCACTCATATTTAAAACTTGATACACGATCACATAATTGATATCCCCGTAAATAATCATGAACATTCTTGAATACAATAGTATAAAAAGCTCAAGGCAATGTTCTATAACCAAACAATCTAATTGGTGTTATATCAAGATACCGATGACGTTTAAATCAACACAGTTCATTTCCATTCGTATAATGTAGTTCGCGCACAAAATCAATTACCCAAAGTCCGGATAGGCCTATTGTAAGCTTGCAGTAACCGTAAGAGGGCGACATGCAAGTAATGCTATAAAAAAAGTCAAATAAAATAAAAAAATGAGAGAGACACGGAGGGATGAACAAATCAAGATTGCCCGCGCAAATTTGGTATAAGATTATCTTTACAACAGCATTTTTCCAACTACCTGCACTGGTTGAAAACTTTCTTCGACAAGTTTCGATGTCATCATTAGCATCAAACAGAGGTTGCAAGTAAGAACAAGTCCGATAATTGACCAAGTCAGTACTGGGGTTCAGTGTTGTAGTATACTCGTGTAGTTCTTGTACTTGAACACCGTTTCGAAGATACTCAACTTTTAAGAAGGGCTCCTACTCGACCTCACGTACTCGACACTCGACTAAAAATGTACTCGGACTCGATTTCAAAAAAAAAAAAAAAAAAAAAAAAATCTTGGTCAAAATACCACTATCCTCTTAGTGTGATATTTATTTATACATACTGCATTGAAAGGCAATGCGGCCCCAGGAAAGGTCTATGGAGACAGCAACCGCTTATGACCCTCCGAAAGTAGACGATTGCAAGCATATTCCCATCAGGACTGGGGAGGGGGACACTATGCCCCTAACACATTTTTGCCCGTGAGTACTCGTACGCGAGAACTATACTTGGCCACCTTTGTACTGGTCCTTACGGTACTCACCTAAAACGTACTTGGCAGTATTGTGAAGGTTTATTCGCATTTGCCCCCCAAAAAGAGAATGTTAGTAATAAAAGTGATTACCTCTAATGAGAAGTCAGGGATAATACTGTGGATTGCAATGGGGAAAATCTGTATCAAACATTGTTTTGTAAATAAAATTAATTTCCTCAAATTCCGGACACACCGTCACGGCTTCTCCTCAATACAAAAACAACAACAACAACAACAACAAAGTCTTTCTACCCACATGAAAACATTACGGGAAATCATAGGTGGGAAAATCAATACCAGACCAGTACAAACAGCATTTTCATAGCTCGGCAGGAAAGCCATTTGACAGCACAATAAATGAAATTATCAAAAAAGCTTCCAGGAAGGTCAAAAAAGAAAACGTTAAGGGAATGTGCATATTCCATGTGGTAATCATGCTTTACATTTAGCGTGTGTATCGAATTGGACGCAGTGGACCGCCTAATGTCCCTGCGCCACTACAAGTCAAGTACACGTTCTATCGATTGCAAGTTGAATGAATAAGAAAAGAACCAGAACATCATCCAGGAATTCGGTCGAGCGCCCTCTATGAGACAGGTTTCTGTTTCGCACGGTTCTTTTGGGCATTGTTACTTTAAACAAAAGCTGCATATATTAAAATGTATACAAAGAGCCCATAGAACGTTTTGATTAATTGCAGTCGATTGTCTGCATCAGTTGTTTCTTTGTAATGTATATTAATTGAGACACTAATATGTAAAAGTAAAAAAAAGACGTTTAGCCCGTCATGCTTAGATAGCATTGTGCCCCTCACATGTTCGCCCGTGAGTAGTACTCGTACGTGAGTGCTATACTCGGCCACACTTGTACTGGCCATTTTCGTACTCACCTAAAAAGTACTTGACTACAGCACTGCTATAGATAAATGGAAAAAAAAAAACAACAACAACAACAACAACAACAACAACAACAACAACAACAACAACAACAACAACAACAACAACAACAACAACAACATTCAATGGTCCACTTAGAATACGAAGAAGGTCGTGCTCACCAGTTTGGTCGAAAAGTAGATAACTGTACAGTGCAGTATTATGAAGGCCTATTCACATCCGTCCCCACATTACAGATTGTTCAATATTTTTTTAATCAAAGCGATTACCCCACTTGAAAAGCCGCGGATAATATTGTGGATTATCAAAGAATGGGGAAAATCTGTATCACAAATTGTTTTGTAAATAAAATTCCTCAAATTCCGGACACACTGTAAAGTCTGCTCCTCAATACAAAAACAAGTCCCTGTGCCATTTTAAGTCAAGTCCACGTGCTATCAATTGAAATTTGAATGACTGAGACGAGAACCACAACATCATCCAGGAAATTGGTCGAGCGCCCTCTTTGAGACAGGTTTCCGTTTCGCACGGTTCTTGCATATACAAATATATACACAGAGCCCATAGATATATATAATTATATATATTGTTTATTTTATTTTAATTTTTTTATGTAAATTAGTTGAAACATTAATATGTAAAAAGACGTTAAGCTATTGATGCTTAAATATATATATAAAAAGCATTGACAGCCCATATGGAGACGATTACGTGAATTTAAGAGGTTTTCGATCCTTCTTTTTTGGTATGGTAATTGTGATTTATTTTGCATTTATTGTAGAACGAATAAATTAAGAACACATCTGTTTGCAACCAGAATGCATGTGACAAGCAATTGCTTGAAGTGTGGTGCCTTCGGAAAACAAAAGTTAATTTTAGGGCTTGACACAATAAACAATAAATAAATAAATAAATAAATAAATATATAAAAAGAAACGAGAACATCGCATAATGAGAGTAACAACTTATCGCAGCTAAGCAGAATCGAGCGAGAAAAAAAAAAAAAAAAAAAAAGTGCACCACCAAACCCCTTTTACCACCTACCCTTAAACAACTTCTCCGCGCAAAAGTAGTCGCTTGTGTTAAATGTTGTTTTCTTATCTTTGTGTCAATGTTTTAACGCAAAAGTATCCACTGCTGGCTAGAAAAACAAATAAGAACGGACTCCGATATGTTTTCAGAGACAACACAGTCACATCATGAATCTTTCCATTCACACAAAACTAAAAGCAATTACGCAACCACGACGATGAAGCTAAGCCAGTGATGACCTCGAGATGTATGTATGTCTGTCTGTCTGTCTGTCTGTCTGTCTGTCTGTCTGTCTGTCTGTCTGTCTGCCTGTCTGTCTGTCTGTCTGTCTGTCTGTCTGTCTGTCTGTCTGTCTGTCTGTCTGTCTGTCTGTCTGTCTG
Organism: Marthasterias glacialis; assembly: GCA_911728455.2. NCBI lineage: Eukaryota > Metazoa > Echinodermata > Asteroidea > Forcipulatida > Asteriidae > Marthasterias > Marthasterias glacialis. Next base: position 4,709,866 of record OU452230.1, read on the forward strand.
TCTGTCTGTCTGTCTGTCTGTCTGTCTGTCTGTCTGTCTGTCTGTCTGTCTGTCTGTCTGTCTGTCTGTCTGTCTGTCTGTCTGTCTGTCTGTTTGTCTGTCTGTCTATCTGTCTGTCTGTGTGTCTGTTTGTTTCTTTGTTTCTTTGTTTCTTTGTTTGTTTCTTTGTTTCTTTGTTTGTTTCTTTGTTTGTTTCTTTGTTTCTTTGTTTGTTTCTTTGTTTGTTTGTCTTACAAACAAAGCAGATAATGAATCAAATCATCCATAAAGTGGAGTTGCGAAGTGATACATACATGAATAACATTATGTAATGTTTGTTCTTTTCACTTTTGACTCTAAGATTCGATTCCCATACGAGTTAATTGTTTTCGTAACGTACACTTAATAATCGTATACATTATACGCAATATAGGCCTAGGTGATACGCACGAACCACAGGGTGTTTTATCCGGGAAAGACAGAAATTGCACAGACCTATTATTACTTTCTACTGGGAATGATAACGACTTTAAACGCGTTTTCAAAATGATTCTCAACCAAAACACGGTTTTGAATTTTGTCTCTAAATACTTGACAGTCACACTACATCACATGGTTTTGGGCAACACATGAAGCGAACCTTTCCACATGGTCTCCAAATATAAAATTAACGACAGCATTTTAGCACTTCAAAGGAGCATCAAATCACCGAGGGCGAGAAAGAATGCTCCAAATTCAAACACAGCAAAACACAATTGAATGCTGAAACACACTTAGGTCTACTCTGTGAGCCCCCCTGTGGGCAAATATCACAAAGTGAACGTCAAATAAAAGCTAACTAGCCATGTGAAGTGAAGTTTGTTTGCCATGTACTTGGATATCACGTTCAGGCACGGAATGGACACTTGCTGGTACAGTCCATACAGAAGAATCACACTTGAATATAATGTCATGGGTCAAGACGACTACGGCATTTAAAGGAAAGCCTTCCAGGGATATTTTACCGTTATTATGTGAGGTAAAAATTGCAGCTGTTATTGCATTTTGGATTGCAGAATTGCACAAAGGGTTTACTGTATTTATTATTTAGTTTAAATCGTTGGACATGAGTCTATATAATTTACCATTTAAAATGCCCAGGTCAAGACATAAGTAAAAACAAAATAATAATAGCAACCAAAATGTCATCATAGATGTGCCCGACCTAAAATCCGTAAAAGCAACAATCTATAAAATTGGTAAAATATAAACATTACAAATGGAAAACAACAAAAGCTGTTTATAATTGGATACAGAGTTAAGCACGTTACAGCCTTTGGAACCTTTGGGTTGCATGTACTCTGTAGATCAAATATTACAATGGCAAATTATAGTCTAATGATTTGCTGTGTACTAATGAGAAAAATAATGAAAATCGTTCATTCAACAGGAAACAGGGGGGGATTTTCTCAAGGGATTAATAAGGGAATAATTTCATTTCATTGATTTTTTAACACTAGTTCCAAAATTATAATAAAGTATTTTAGTTTTAATTGGTAATCACTTTATGTGGGTTTTAAAGTCTTAACCT
>OU452230.1:4711514-4772566 GCA_911728455.2 Marthasterias glacialis
GGACCATGGAGGAATAAAACTGTTTCATTCCTCCATGGTTAGACCTCACAAAACCAGGAACTCGGATTAGATTTTTTTTTTTTTTTTTAGTTGCCAAACCTCTGCTGTATAGTGTATTTTCTTCGCAAGCTTGATTTCCCTCCCGTTTGATCAGAGGTATCTCCACAGTGTTTGTTGTTTTCGATGAAATGCACGCTGGCGTTTGACAACAAGGGTTTTATATAGACCCAGCTCATGGTGCGGCCATCTTATTTTTCCCCATTCAAACCAATGTAACCAAACCGAGGCTGGAAGGGCAAATAGTCTGCCTCAGTTCAGTACAATGAATATGAGCATCTATTACTGTTATTATATATAGAGAACATGACCAAGATGGTGGCAGTATGATAAAGATCTATTGCAGGGCGTTAACAATGGCTTATCTTTGATGGGATGTTGTTTAACGGGGCTGTGTTGTCATCGTTACAGCAGGCTTGTGGCTGTGCATAGAAAGATGAACATTCACCCAAATACTACACACGCGCGTGCTTGCAGTCAAATCACAAAGGGTTCCATATGTCAAACTGTAATGTGACCGCCGCACGCGCGCGTAGTAACCGAGTTATTCCACTTACTGCAATAATCAATCTTTAACTGATTTCTTAAGATTTCTTTGGAGAGTAAAGCCCGGTTCATACTTCACGCAAATGGCGAAAGCCAAGCGAATTTTCTTGCGTCACAATTGAAAAAGAGTGCGTACTGAAGTGTTGCGTCACCAACATTCGCCTCGCCTTCACTTTCGCATGAAGTATGAACCGGGCTTAAGTGTCAAGCACGACGCAGTTGAGGGTTTTGGAAACTCTGTGTTTTTCATAGTGACACCATGCGTGCTGGTTCTTCCAACCAATATTGTGGTCATCCAACCACGATCAACCATCTTGTATGCCACTGTCCTTTATGGACCTAACCAGGCAGGTATTGCAAGTGTTGGTAGTGCAGATGAGACTTATGGGCATTGCAATATCACAACTATGACCACTGAGTGCAAAAGGAGAGCTGATTTCTAAAGGACTATAAAATGAGGCTAAATAACGGTGGTCAATTTGTCTAAAATGGCAATATACGGTAGGCTTATCAAAATTGGAACAACATTGATTGACAAAAGTGGGCCCACATTCAGTCGGTAAAAATTGCCTAGGACAATAACGCTGGGATCAGATTGACTAGTAAGAATTTGGTCGACAGTCGAGCAAACTGATATGATCTAGGAAAGATTGGGCAATTAGGCTCTCCTCTGGGGGAGTATACAGTACCACAATGCTTGATAATAAATTCAATACGCGCGGAGGCGATGCCCGTCAGGAACCTCAATTTCATTGAGTGAGTAACGTTTAAGGAATCTTAAGATAGCTTCAATGGTGATATTGTTATTTATTCAAAATCAACCTTTGTTCATCAACGTTGTTGTTGAGAGAACGAGGTTAACATGACAGAACAGTCAGCAGCTATAGTAGTGGCGCTTCGGTTGTTTCTGTAACGCTAATGAGGTTCTGGACTCCTACTTTGCATGGGTTTCAAAATGGCGTCCCTTTTCGTTATTACCACTGGAATAGGGCGAAATAGTGTATTTTCTTCGCAAGCTTGATTTCCCTCCCGTTTGATCAGAGGTATCTCCACAGTGTTTGTTGTTTTCGATGAAATGCACGCTGGCGTTTGACAACAAGGGTTTTATATAGACCCAGCTCATGGTGCGGCCATCTTATTTTTCCCCATTCAAACCAATGTAACCAAACCGAGGCTGGAAGGGCAAATAGTCTGCCTCAGTTCAGTACAATGAATATGAGCATCTATTACTGTTATTATATATAGAGAACATGACCAAGATGGTGGCAGTATGATAAAGATCTATTGCAGGGCGTTAACAATGGCTTATCTTTGATGGGATGTTGTTTAACGGGGCTGTGTTGTCATCGTTACAGCAGGCTTGTGGCTGTGCATAGAAAGATGAACATTCACCCAAATACTACACACGCGCGTGCTTGCAGTCAAATCACAAAGGGTTCCATATGTCAAACTGTAATGTGACCGCCGCACGCGCGCGTAGTAACCGAGTTATTCCACTTACTGCAATAATCAATCTTTAACTGATTTCTTAAGATTTCTTTGGAGAGTAAAGCCCGGTTCATACTTCACGCAAATGGCGAAAGCCAAGCGAATTTTCTTGCGTCACAATTGAAAAAGAGTGCGTACTGAAGTGTTGCGTCACCAACATTCGCCTCGCCTTCACTTTCGCATGAAGTATGAACCGGGCTTAAGTGTCAAGCACGACGCAGTTGAGGGTTTTGGAAACTCTGTGTTTTTCATAGTGACACCATGCGTGCTGGTTCTTCCAACCAATATTGTGGTCATCCAACCACGATCAACCATCTTGTATGCCACTGTCCTTTATGGACCTAACCAGGCAGGTATTGCAAGTGTTGGTAGTGCAGATGAGACTTATGGGCATTGCAATATCACAACTATGACCACTGAGTGCAAAAGGAGAGCTGATTTCTACAGGACTATAAAATGAGGCTAAATAACGGTGGTCAATTTGTCTAAAATGGCAATATACGGTAGGCTTATCAAAATTGGAACAACATTGATTGACAAAAGTGGGCCCACATTCAGTCGGTAAAAATTGCCTAGGACAATAACGCTGGGATCAGATTGACTAGTAAGAATTTGGTCGACAGTCGAGCAAACTGATATGATCTAGGAAAGATTGGGCAATTAGGCTCTCCTCTGGGGGAGTATACAGTACCACAATGCTTGATAATAAATTCAATACGCGCGGAGGCGATGCCCGTCAGGAACCTCAATTTCATTGAGTGAGTAACGTTTAAGGAATCTTAAGATAGCTTCAATGGTGATATTGTTATTTATTCAAAATCAACCTTTGTTCATCAACGTTGTTGTTGAGAGAACGAGGTTAACATGACAGAATAGTCAGCAGCTATAGTAGTGGCGCTTCGGTTGTTTCTGTAACGCTAATGAGGTTCTGGACTCCTACTTTGCATGGGTTTCAAAATGGCGTCCCTTTTCGTTATTACCACTGGAATAGGGCGAAATAGTGTAGTTCCTCCCCAAAGCATCGATTTTGAGCAATGATCCAGTCCCTTAAAATATCCCAGGAAGAGGGAATAGAGCAACAAATCCCCACAACTGGGTGTTGGGAAGACTATGTGTGTGGGCTTGTTTGACCATACCCTTCCTGGACACGTTTACAAAAGAGACAATAGGTCCTCGCTACTCCGTTCTGGGTTGTTAGTGATCCCATAAGACATTTGTGTACAGAACCAAAGGAGATTGCTTCAGTACGGGAACACATGAATTAGCCTTTTTGAGATATGGTGGACACTATATGAGTGCACTGTTTGGTTTGGGTGTATACAGACAAATTTACCCAAACCCAATTGTGTCATAGTATTGTGTCCACCATATCTCAAAATGGCCAATGAGATGTCCTCAGACACAATGGTAATTCATGACTGGGTGCGCACGTAGTTCTACAAGTCTGCGCATTCAGAACCGAGGACTTTAACAAAGACCCGGGAAAATGACATACCGGGGAAAGTCCTCGGTATGTTTCGTGTACAAAACCAACGGGGACGTCGCTGAAAAAAAATAAAAAAATAAATAAAAATAAGTCCAAACAATGGGAGAACAAAGGGATGTATTTTTATCTACATCATATACAAACATGTGTGTGTGGCTTTGTAGGTGGGTGTGTGTCTGTGTGTAAATCAACAACTAATCAAACTATACAGTTACAGCAGAGAGTATTCCGATGATCACTGATACTTTCTGCCGTTTCCATCGTCACGCGTGACTACTCAAGATATGAAACACGACCCCGTAACACACGCCATCCAAATAAACTTCGAACAGATTCACTCTGGTCAATTCCAGATAGTATTCGCCATTCTGTGAACAGGCATCGAGGTTTAATATAAGTGTTATTAATCAGTGTTGATGTCAGTAATTATGTTAGAGATTTTGTGTTGATGTTTGCTACGCCAGAGTGCTTCACCCTTCTCCGTTCGGTAACGCGGGTCCTCATTAATCTTGAATCATGAGAGTTCTCTGATATGACTGATCCACGGCAGATGATGGATTGAAGAAAGCTACAAATTAACTGCAAAGGCCCATCGATATGATTCATTGCGACAGCTCAACTTTATGAATTCGCTTGGTCAAGGCAAACGAAAAGGAATTATATTATTAAGAGCACTTAAGCACCAAAAGGAAAGCAGTTAAAGGGCCTGTGTCATCATGATTATAGCAGTAAATTGAATAACCCAGTTACTATACTCGCGTGTGCGCCGGTGGTCACATCGAAGTTTGACTAAGACGGCAGGCACCATTGGTCTCCATTAATACTGACTGTATATGACACGTCAAGTGCGTTTGTACACGTGTAATGGTCAACAGCGCGGTACGCAGTGTACTCACCTTAAGGGGACGGTAGCGCGAAAGACGTGCGGCAGTAAAATGACGCGCAGCGCTGTTTATAGTCCACGCAAACGCCTCAGCGACCATAGACTGCAATGAAAAAGCTAAGCGTCCAGCGTTCACACCGTTATGCGTTTATCATCATCGCGGGAACAACTATAAATATTAACCAGCCTTCATCATAGTAAAACACGCAAGCAAGGGACTTGTTTTGCTCACACAAAGCCTAAGACGATGCTCCGTTCATGATAAAGTTTACATATCGTCTGATGATCACTTCCTTAAGTAAAAAAAAAAGGAGGTTGGTCTAAAAACAATAAAAAAAAAGTAAGTAAATAAATAAAAAACATGGTGGGAACTAGAAGTCACCGGTATGTGAATTGGATCTAGTCATTTTAATTTGAAGTGATCAAAAACAGATAAGGTAAGAAGACAAAGACCAGCTGTAAAGGTATTAGTTACGTAAAGCACATGACTGAAAACTAAAACACTTAATTGTGGAAGGAAATCCAACATATTCGGTTGTCTCGAAAGAAACAAAAATCAAATTGCGTTGAGCATTGCACGGGGCGACAGAAACAATGAAAAGTAAAAAAAACAAAAAAACAGACACAGTCAGAATGTTCACGGTATACCTTCATTTCCTGTCAATAATTCCAGATTGGTAATTTGCCCAGAGGTGATAGTTAAATCATTATTCAGAATACAGACTACTATAAAAAAAAAAAAGGCTGGAATCTTTTTTAAAAAAAGTAAAAAAAAAATAAATAAATAAATAAATAAATCAATAAATAAATAAAGAAAGAAAGAAAGAAAGAAAAATAATAATACAAAAAAAAAAAAAAAAGAGAGAGACAACCCTTTTTGGTTTCAATTCTTAGGAATTCCAAACCGTTTGTTGCTTGTTTTGCCTTAAAGCATTCAAGCTAGAGAGCAATCAGTAGTTCAGAGCTTGGGGTGGGGGGGGGCACTCACTTGACAGAGGACTCACTCATTCAACGTTAAAGCAATTAATCATTCCGTCAACTCTCTAAAAATAAATACATAATGACACATTTTCGAGGAGGAGTATTAAAGCTTTGCCGTGGCACTCACGAGGTGAGAGGCATTGGATGTGTTTTAAGCCAGAAGGCGCGGTTGATGTAAAATGCTTTGTATATAGTCCTATTTCTAGTGTTGTTCCTAGGAATTGTGGAAAACATGGTATATTTGAATGATCCTGGCAATGATTTTGCTAACATTGAAGTCGTATAATTTTATATTGAACAAAGCCCCAGATTTCAGCTCAGGTTTGGCTGGCTTCTCTTTGGACATGTAATATACCTTTATCATGCTGCCACCATCTTGGTCATGTTCTCTGTATCCAATAAAAGTAATAGATGTTCATATTCATTGTACTAAAAGGAACCAGACTATTTGCCCTTCCAGCCTCGGTTTGGTTACATTGGTTTGAATGGGATAAAATCAAGATGGCCGCACAATCATAAAGGTCTATAACCTTTGATTACCCGTGTTTACAAAAGAGCAACGGAGCCTTTCACACCATGTACACTGCTCAAAAGAAGAAAACAAAACATGTTACCGATACATTATATAGCGATTGCACCGCAGGATTTGTATTACATCATAAGATACAGGGAAGAGGGCCAGTCTAAAAAAAAAAAAGTTACCTTGCATGATAACTGACAACCGAATGTTGCGCTCACCCACAATTTTCCAGATATCCAACAATTCCGCGTGTCAAAAACATTATTCGATTGTATAATTACAGTTAAAGGTTGTTTGATTTTAATGAACTGAGTAATGTCAAACAATACTTGCTCATCTTCATAAAAAAATAATAACATATAAAATAATTAAAGGTATTGTCAAATTACAATCTATGAATCTATGTAAGAATTTTATCAGAAGGTGTATTTCTCGACAAGAACAATTTCGTGTTTTCACAAAAAAACAAGAAAGGGAAATTTCGGCTCAGATATTCTCGAAAGGGGTGTATTATTGATTGGGCCTACTGAGGAACAGGCATGGATTTGTTTTGTTTTTGTTTTGTTTTTTCTGTCTTTCTCCCCCAGCGAGTGGCATGATTTTGGATTACTGTGTGTTTAGCGACTATCACACACGATTCAATGAAAGCACACACAGTGGATACGGCCCGGGAGACCGTTGCGCGGGACTTCACTTCAGGCTAAGTACGTCGCTTGAGCCTTGCGATCATTGCGATGCAATATGCCGCTTTGCCTCCGGGATTGCTTTCCTGTTATGATCGCATGGGCCACAAACTATTTTACGCCTGCTACTTGTGGTTAACACCAACAAGAGAATAAGCTCGAAAGTAATTTCTGTTACAAGCCAGAGGGAGTAATCAGTGAGTTGCTAAGCCATGTTAAACCTGAAAACAACTGCAGATCATCGACTGCTCATTTTGTACACTTTTAGATCGCATTGCCAAATCAATCGTAAATTTCTTAAAAAAAACAGTTGGGGTGTTTATTAAAAACTAATATTAAGTCAGTCAAAGTCTGATCTGATTTATTTATTGATTTACCGCACAAACATCGAGTTCGCCCTTGGTTTGGTTTATCTTTGATTATTGGTTGTGTGTGTAATTTAATATTGTTTATGTTTTGTTTTTGTTTTTTTTTTGTTTTTTTGCTGCTGCTGTTGTTGTTGTTGTTGTTGTTGTTGTTGTTGTTGTTGTTGTTGTTGTTGTTGTTGCTGCTGCTGCTGCTGCTGCTGCTGCTGCTGCTGCTGCTGCTGCTGCTGCTGCTGCTGCTGCTGCTGCTGCTGCTGTGTTGTTGTTGTTGTTGTTGTTGTTGTTGTTGTTGTTGTTGTTGTTGTTGTTGTTGTTGTTGTTGTTGTTGTTGTTGTTGTTGTTGTTGTTGTTGTTGTTGTTGTTGTTGTTGTTGTTGTTGTTGTTGTTGTTGTTGTTGGGTTGGTTTGCTTGACATCCTGTTAAAACACCACACGTGCGCAGCACGCCCCAACAGGAACAACAGAAGCAGCCCAAATGCAAAGTTCTGATCACTGAAATTGCGTACATGAATATCGTGATCACGTGATTATGCAGACGATACCAAATCAACCGGGCCACGGTCTTATCTATCTTGCTCAGAACAAGGGCCTCCAGGGAAGAGAACACACGCCTCTGAAGAATACCACCCCCCCTCCCTTATCACTGACAACCTGTCGTCATGCTGCGTTAGGCCGCACCACCTCCTTTAGCGTTCACACTTCGATCGCCAAAGGTTCGTAATCGTGTTGGCGGCGGGGACAACTTGTCAAACACATTCAGCAATCGGGCTGTGTCTGAACATGGAGAAAGGAGCACGCACCGTACGGCATCGGGCAATTCGGGTGAATTGCAAACCCCGGGCCTCGAATTCAACCCCCGACCCCGTTTCTCTCTATCTTTGCTCGCTCTCTTTCTGTCTGGTTCTTACAATCTGCATCTCTGCATCTCCCTGGTGCCTTTTATTTCGCTTTCAGAGCTTTCAGAACGTTCTACACTTGCCTCTAAGTAACCTTGGTGATCACGGCTTATTATCTACTTAAGGTCTTGGAGTGTGAAATCACAGGTGATATGCTCGTCTTATGTGATTAATGCCCTTGTAAGCCGCCATCAATTTGATACTGATCTAAATCTCATAAAGGCATCTCAGACATTAATACCACGACCCTCCTAATTACATCAAACACAATCTATACGTAAGTTTAAAGTTATATAATCCCTTATTAGATTTCAACATTTACTATGTATGTATGCAACACTGTTCACATGTATTATACGTGATATGGATTAGTTATAATGATTACTCGTAAAAAAAATGGAACAAATCGTACAAACAGCCTTTTCACGTCTGTTTGACATGCCGTCTAAATGTATGTCACGGTGTATTTCCATGTCAACATTAATAGAACGTGTGTCAATAAAACAAAACGAACACAAACTCTCAACATCTGTACAAAATGACGAGGATTGTTTGCTTCCAACCAATAACTTTCTACAGAAGTGGTGGAACTGACAATTAAAAATATATATAATAGTACTAAATAGCAAGACAGCAGTAAATGGGTCATAAATGTGACGTTCCATACCAGGTTTTCCGTTAGTGCGCAAGAGATTTTCAACATTGCAAAACACACACGGTTGGTACATGTGAAATGCTGTCAACTTTCTACATGACCTCCAGCAAAGCTTCAGAAAGATGCGATGCATGATGGTGTATTCATATCCAGAATGTCGTCTGATACCTGTGCCTGCTTCCTCCTTTAACGCATTATGAACACCGAAAACACCCAACACCCGACTCTAAAATCATTATACATGATTTCATTGCAAATGATGCAGCAGAGTTAACTGGTGGCGGTTTAAAGTGTTGCAACCACTAAATGGAAATCAATTCAACTGTGATAGTATGGATGAGATGAAAATATCGACGAAAACTCCCGCAAAGCTCATTTTTACTCTGGACGCAAAGGTCGAACTTATGGCAGCTTTACTTCTGCAATTTTATTAAAAATAGGAACGGGTCGATTGTGAAAAAAAAAATAATAATAAAATTAAACATGCAAAATAAAATCAGCTGATCTATCGTTGATCTTTGTATGTGGTAATTTTACATCTTCTGATTTTATGTTTCCGAAGCCACTCTACGGGAAATGAAATTAAGTCAGTGTATGCATGGTATGCGCGTTCATAAATTAAAGTGGGCCTCCAAGGTGAAATTTATTGTTGTGATGCGCTCATTTTTTCCCCGATAGACAGGGTCCGAAGGGAAAAGGGACACACAATTCCTACAAGTCTCAAAGCCTTGTCACACGGGGCAATATTTACAGACGACTCGGAGGCAACCAACTGGACTGCATGCAAAAGGAACATTTCGGTAGTATAACATACATTTTTTTTTCTATTTGCATCTTACTGTACCCAAGACCAGTATGTGAAAGTTGACATGTGAATTTGTTTTGTATGATTACCTTGTTTTCCATGGAGATGCTTGGACCTGGTTGTCTGTAAATTGCCCCGTGTGGCATGGCCCTACGCCAGCATGGCGTAAATCGTCCATTTTATTGTACACTCCTTTGGTGCGAAATTTGAAATATGACGTCATTGGATATCAACTACAATAACAGGTCTGTACATTCCATGAAGGGGGATTTTTGCGTCAGTCATAAGGTCAAATCCATTGCCGTTTTGGTTAAAAATCATCAAAAATTCAGGACTGGACTTAAAGCTTCCCGTGGGACAATGTCAAGACCCGTAGATTAAAAATGTGACGTCATCGGATGCTTTTGGACGTTGGCAATTATTTAATTATCTATTATTATTTTTTGCAATATTATTATTATTTTTATTATTGTTGTAATTTTGTATTGTTTTATTGGGTTTTTTTTGGTTTTTTTTTACTACTTTTATAGATAAGGACTATATCTGTTGGAAAATGACTGCATCACAAAATTGAATTTTATGTTGAAGCCACTCTGGAATACACGCCATGAATGCCATGCATCGTGAAACCGATTCACTGATAACTGATTCAACAGACAATCGATATTCATGTTCAAGTACGAGGTGCTTACCTTTACATCCATGTAAACCGTTGCAACCAGAGAAGAGACCTCCGTTGCTTCAGTAATCAGTCACTGTCCTGCAAACAAACAAGTAAACATGATTAGAGGCATGCTACAAACGCCTTTTGATTTAGGATGTAGGTCATGAAAACTAAACAAACGAAACAAAATGACATGGGTGCACAAGTCATGCTCAAGGTGCACTACGATGGTCATCGGTGGTAGTATCTGACTGGGGTCATAGATCGTAGAAACGAAGTATTGTTAGTCAAACCACAGTCCTATCTGCTTCACAGCATTCTGTAGTTAATTGCAACTTTTTCCGGACATGCGTGTTGTAGCCGTGACGTATTTTGAGTAGGATTTTCTATAGTCTCGTTCCCTGACCAAAGATTCCCTGACCACTCCCACTCTTGTTAAAAAACTTAGGACAGGCATCATCCAAAGCTAAACATAGATTATGTTGCAACATATATAAATATTCATTACTTTTCATCTACTGTGGACGATGTCATTGGATAAAAAAAAACGAAGCGCTGATGAAGGGCTTAATTTACTTTCAACAAGCCTGGGATAATCAGTTTGATTTATTTATTTTTTTTTTTTTTTTTACAAATATATTCAAATATACTGTTGAACTTGTTGGGAAAAAAAGAGAGAAAAAAAAAGAAAAACGATAATGGGATGTGTCTGAATTTTTTTTTTGAATTTTTATCAACGAAAGAAATGTCCGACCATCAACGATACTGTTGACGACAACGATTTCGGAGCATTTCGGATATTGTCGGAAAAGGAGGAATTCCCCCTTTTTGTCACGTGATATTTGGGTGATACCGGACCCTAAAATCGACGGAGAATAGTCGGAGATTTTTGGGTCTGCGAACCAGACTAGATTTGCTAATGCGCGGATAAAGAGACCATCAGTAACCAAGTCCGTTTTTACCTTGTTCCATAAGAATGTATTATTCAACCAGCATATGCTCAAGACCAGCTGTGGAAACTAGCAAGTGCGTGCTGGAAGGGGAGGGGACGGGGGTGGGTGGCATGCTAGTCAAGCTATATCCAGTACAGGTAACCGTGGTACACTCTGCCTACGAGTTTTCGTGGAACATCAGATATACCATGACGCAGCACATCCCTGTATGACAACCTGTTTCACCATCCATCAATAGCGGGGTTCGTACTATACGTAATTATAATTTGGTAACACCAGGTACACCAGTACAGGCTGTGATATTACGTACCAAATAGATCAGCTGGTTATTGCATTTATTCAATATAGCCTATAAGTATATGTTTATATTTGTGCAATTTTTACATCAACTTATACTGTTTTTTCTGTAATTGTCACGCGGGAGTTGCAGAGAAACAAGCTTAATAAGGGTTGGACAAAAAAGCATTTATGGAAGGGTGCTGGAAACATGGTGTCTTCAACCCTGCGATGTCTGTAACACAAGTTGAAATGAGTGAAAGACTCTATCTTCTTTAAAGGGTCAGACAATGTGATGACAATTTCCCTTATGTGATATCGTAGTTCATGATAACGGTGACTGATAAAAAAATAATATCAATAAAAATAATCATAATTGAAAATAAAGATGTTCATGCAAGCTGTCCTGATTGCCATTACTTTTTCCCCGCCATAATTTGCCTCTTGCAGTACATTATTTCAAAAACTGTCCTTTAACGTGTTTGTATATTTATTTATTATTATTATTATTATTTTTATTTTATTTTTTTTTTGTATTGTAATCACAACAATCATTCAATCTAATTCAATCTAATTCATCTTTAGTGGCATACTCGATAACATCTTGAAGAAGCTAATTTTAACATCAGAACGTTTTAGGCTGGCCTGCAAAGTGATGTACGGCCAACAATGGTTGTTTTTTCTGACATAATTGCACCAAGCCGATGTGGCAGGTCTGGAGACTCTGTCCCCCTGGATAGTCGGTTTCCCTGGATTATGTTTTCCGATTTGACCGGATTGTCTAGGAAATTCTGTCCCCTGAGACAGCATCGCCCGGGAATGCCGTCGCCCTCTAGGTTATTCCGTCCGCCAAGTACACAGGAGAATGTTCCCCGGTAATTATATCCCCCGCACACGATTCAAGTGCCCTGTGTGCCGTGATAATAATAATAATAATAACAATAACAATAATAATAATAATAATAATAATAATAAATGAATAAATGAATAAATGAAATCGTCGTGTGCCCGTCAAAAGGACGTAAGCAATTTGTGATAAAATGTGCGTTTCAAGAATTATTAGCGGGGAAATTTTGTAAATTTGCTGCCACGCAAAAGGTCATTCTAGAAAGTTAAATTCTGCATGGGGAATGGGGAAACATGTCTTCGGGTTATTCTAGCAAAAACACTAACAAAAAATGACATATTTTTCATGTCTGGAGCCATTTTGTTGCTTACGTCATTTCGTTACTGGGACGAACTACTTTATGTTCCCGGCAAAAAGGGCGTACTTCAATGTATACTGCATAAAAAAATAACTAACTAACTAAATAAATAAATAAATAAACAGAATAATAAAAAAAAAAATAATAATAAAAAATTGACTGAGTTTGACTTCAGGGGAATAAAAAACCCTGGGGGTAAAAGAAAAGAACAAACTGGTTGTGGGTGACAGTATTCCAAGTAATGGAGCAATAGGGATGACAATGTGACTTCACACGGTCTCCGCGAACCGAACGGTCCCCTACTAATTCCTTAAAAACCGCACGCAGACATACACTAAAATGTTTCATGGCAAAATTCAGCACATTGTATCAGTGGTGGTTTTTCAACATTAATACAAAAAAAATAATAATAAATAAATAAAATAATTGAAAAAAAAAAAAAAAAAAAAAAAAAAACATTCAGTGAAGCATTGCGTTGACAAGCATTGTCCCCAACGATAATTAGTGCACCAATCATCTCGGCTTTTACTCAAATTAAAAACGCATCTAATTCAATTTCACGGGGATACAATTTCAGGATCGCATTTTGTTTCCAAGAGTAGGAGATAATTAACAGCCCTTAAAATGGACTTCATTTGAGATACATGATGACAGCTGATGTTTGGATTTGCACTTTTTTTTTAAACCAATTATTAGAAGATGGAATATGACAACGGTTTGCAAACAGTCGTCGGCTTTATAACAGGATGGACGCTAGTCATTCGCTTCCTAACCCATCCACCCACATTTGATACCGAGTGTTGTGTACATTTATTGATAGAGTTGATAGAGTATATCTCTGGGTGGATGTCGTCCAATAAAGAGTAACGTACTCTCAGGTGAATTGAAACCATTTAAATCAGTTATTAAGTGAACAGGCCAGGCTTTGGTTAAGGTCTGGTTTAACGAATAAAAGTGGGAACAAGAAGACATATAGCTTGTTTGAACAACCGAAGCGGGAGTAAATGCATGCGAAATGTTGTGGTGCAAGTGAAGTGATTGGTACTCTGAATAAGATATAGACTGTTTAACCACTTCTCGTATGTCTGTTTATGTATGTCTTCGTTCACTCTCGAATGTCTTCGTTCACTTGCAGGGAAGTCTACTTCGTGCACCCTAAACTTGGACACTCATTTCACGTCTTCACATGCCTTCGTCAAATACCTTAACTTTCCGGATTAAAATAATTCACAGCATCGTTATATCAATCTACAGATTCGAGGCGGCTCTTTTTAGCTGTTGTGCTTGGTTATGGATTTGAGTTCAATTAATTAAATACAGTTTTGTATGATTAAACTGGGCAAAACGGGAATCCCAACCCTTGGCGATGACAACATACTCTCGGTGTCGTACCAGTCCTCATTCACGAGCACTTGTAAGAACTCGGCCCACACCCGAGTATCAAAACTGTGCTCGACTCTTTTTTATTTGGTTGTTCTAGTGTTATCCTCCCTTCACCCAAATTACTAGAGAAGTGATCCCCAAAGCAACCTCGAACACATGATAAATGCAGACACGCCTACCGAGCATTTGGGGACAAGAGTAAAACAGTTTGTTATTCGACTGCCTCCTCCCTTAGATAACGCAACCGAGAATCGAATTCAGGCTTTATTACACGTGTCCGACCACAATAATTTTGTGTATGATGGCAGCCTCAAATAACGCCATTTCCGAAAGGCACAGACAGTCCACAAACAAGTTTAGAAACAACACCAATAAAACAGAGAATTGATGATTACTTTGGGGATACGTGAGTAAATTATACGAATAGTTGAAGTGCAGGTTTTCCCGGTCACAGTCGGTAAATAAGCGGCCAATTTAAACGTCGCATCATCATATTTCGCGCGAAATTGAGAGCTCCTCAAACCAGCCGTACGATTTTACTTATCGTGTAATCAATTGGCAATTGTTCTATTGACCTTTTTTTGGGTAATTATCAATCATTTAAAACGGCATTCAAATTCGCAGCACCCATCGCAGAAATCACTAGTTCGCCTAGTTTGCTAATTCAATGCCGATTTCGTATGGCTAGAAAAGAAACGGCGCCATTTTAATAAGCTTAATTGAATATATTGCTATATATATGTATATATTCGCATGCCTCAAAGTGAATTTGAATGACGGTTTCAACTGAAGAGGCAAAATCGCTTACTGTAAGAATGCACGGAAGTAAAGTGACCGAGGAAACCTATAGTATAATCGTTCTTGTTTCGATTTTCGATCAGGATGTTTTGGGGATTACAAAATGCATTTTTCTTTAAAAATGAAAACCAAATGCTACAATTTTATATGACGATACATATTATTATATTTGTTTTTGTTTATTATTTCCATGGTCATTACCGTTAGTATAAAACAAGTTCCACAGTCTATCTAAATCGCCCTCTTTTTAAATCAGCCCTATGGTATTTTTTGTTTTTGTTTTGGTTTGTTTTGTTTTTGTTTTGTTTTGTTTCGTTTCTTTCATTATTTGTTTTAATTTTGCACACAAGAGTGACGCCAAATATGACATGTTTTGTTAATTAAAAGTTACGCAGACGGGCAGCAAGTTAAATTTGTTGGTACTTCTAAGCGTTTTGTCCTATACTTATCCTTTAAGATTAAAAGTTCGGGTTTTTGTCCTTGGTTAAGAAAACAACAGTCCGTTGATGTAGTTGAAAGATTTTATCAGTTTTTGTTTTTGCAATAAATGAACGTTGGCTATAAAGTTGGTAGATAAGGTGTTGATTTCACAAAGCGCTAGGGCTATAATCTTATCTCGAGTTGGGACGAATAACTAGATCGAACTTATAGGACTAGTCCTAAGTTAAGACTAGTTTTGTAAAATCCATCCAAGAAATTGTACTGTACTTGAATTTATTTTCCATTTAGAGCCGGCCCGTACTTGGGGTACTCGGTACTCGAATTTAAGGACTCGACCCCAACACTGGTCTCTATCTATCTTGGGGCACGTTCGCCAGACATAAGATTTTTCCGTCCACAGACAGAGGTTATCTGGATTGCCCCTTGGCCATTGTCTCAATCATTGGCGTAACCATGGGAGAAGGGAGAACACGTGCCCCCATTGATGTTCATGCCCCCCCCCCCCGTGCCCCATTTGAAATCTGGACTTTGAGATTAAAAATTAAACGAGTAAAATGTTACATTTTTTTTTTATTGTTATTACTATTGCTTTAACTAGTTTGTTCTTCTATTTACACGCAGACAGTGTATTTGTGCTTACCTCCATGTCCGATTGTTTTTATAAAGAGTAGTAAACGGCATAACGAGAGCGCTGAAAAGGGGCTAAAGGAAAGTGATCATTTTGATTGGCCAGAAGCGCCCATATAACAAACTTTAACATGGTGTTATTGTGAACCGTATCCATTTCAGATCAGAAAATAGTGAGAGAACGTAGGCTACTCGGTGAATATACTTGTACTGATCTAGTTCCAGATTTCATTGAATCGACCAAATTAAACGACGAAGAAAATGCTTATAAGAATGTCTCTTTATTACATTCTTCGGTTATTCGATTACCGGTACATATGCTCTGGGGCTACAATTAAAGCAGAAATAACATTTTTCAAGAAGGCATCCTTGAAAAAAAGACATCCCTGAAGAGTGACCTGTGTCCTTCTAAAGGCAACACATCGGCAACGAAATACCGGTAGATGATACTGAAGCCTGCTTCAAATTTGTACATGCGATGGTTTTCCTATCCCAATGGTTTCTGGCAGAGCGAGATATGTTCTGAATGCAAAGTGAAACAACAACATTTCCTACATTAGAACTGAAGGGTGCCAGCAGCAAACATTACGGGGAATCCAATGCCAACAATTGAATTAATGGAAGTATGTCACTGGTTCAAAAGACTTTCAGTCAAGGCCGGCCAGCGTGTCAATTATGAATGGCGGAGATTTATTGATGACATTTTATCCAGTTTGTGTGGTTGCCAAGATAGCTTGGATGAGTTCATCAACCATATTCATTATTTCTTTCCCACCACCACCACCGAGCTCACTGTCAACTATTCTTCAAATAATGTAACTACACAAGCCACCAACAGCTAATCCTACATGAGGCATCTTGACTGAATGACTAGTGTAAACCCACCAACACCCAATACTCAGGTTTAAAAGATGCCACCTCAAACGCTTGAACTTATAGTGCCTATGGACATTTTCTTTTTCTTCTTCTTGTTTTTCTCCAATTTGCAGCTTAAATTATGGTTTGTTTTACAGCGGGAAGGTTTAATCGTTTTGGGAAATCATCGTTAATTTTATCAGCGGTGAACTTCAAACGATTTTTGATACCTTAAAAAAAATTATAGATACCTTAATAAAAAATCGTCACGCATAAACATTCATATTTGGTTCCCTCCGTAAAAAAATAATTTCACCAATCAGCCAAATGAAATTAAATTATTCTCGACAACAAAACATTTTTTTTTCACGAATAAAGTTTATGCAATGATTTGCAGATAGAACGTTGTGCACACATTGTTGTTTTTAGGTGAAGGCCAAGGGCTGCCCTGATTATTGTGAAAACAATTATTGGCCCGTCAGTACAATTTGGTGTAATTTGCTTTACAGATAATCAGAGAGTACATTGCATACAAATGATTGCTTGAATTTATTATTTTGGCAACGACTTATATTCTGTAATCAGTCAAATGAAAGACTGGTCTGACAAATACCGTCATACTACATGAAACATCGGCAAATACATGTTAAGCAAAATATCGTAAGCATTAGACAAACACGCAGAATAGGCACCAGGGACATGCAGCCACTATAATCTTATATATTATAACCTAGTCAATTTATTGTTTGAAGTGCACCACAAAAGTATCATTTCAGCTAACTATAACAACATTAAAAACAATAAAAACAAGAACATTACAAATTTGAAAAACAAAGTTAACAGTTGAAAAAGTAAACAACGACAACAGCTATAAAGGACTCCTAAACCAAGGAGAAATACAGCCGCGGGCTTGTAAAAATTGAACTGAAAACGAGGCTTTGTCTTTAAGAAAGAACAATGAATAATGATTAACAGTGGCCATGTTGAGAGGTAACATTACAATCAACCACGACTACCACAATAAGAGCGAAATAAATTAGCTTTAACCAAAGACTTGAAGGAATCATAGCTGCGAGCCGCACGAATGATTGAAGGTCATTGTCAGTGAAACGTAAATCCTACCACTATATAGTGAGAACTGGTAACTGTAACTATTTTCCAAAATGTCATTTCAACAAGCTATCGATATATCATTGTTTTAATGTTTTATAAATATTAAAAACAACAATTTTATTGATCTTTTTAGAAACAAATTTGGAGAACCTCCAAACGGAACGTTTATGTAGTCCATTGGGATCTAATTGGTTCTCTGTCCACTTCCTCTGTTTTTGAATTACCGTTTATGTTTTACCATTTTTTTGTTAGTTTGAGTGTGTGTGAACTTGTTTTATGACTGCCCTGGAAATAAAATATAATTAAATACAGATTTATTAATAATACACATAGTATCATTACGTTAGAAATGAATGGTGACCGTGACCAATACTGCTATGGATACATTTTCAACAAACACTACTTTTTTTAAAGACGCAGTAAAGCCTTCAGTCGGCATAGTCAGACTTTTGAAGAGGATGGGTGCTAGACTTAGAAGGTCAATTACAAAGTAACTTACAAGGAAATGTGCGCATACTCAGACTTTCGAAGCCAAGGCTTATATTATTGTTAGCTCCGGCTTAAAGGGACCGTCCGCTTCCTCGTTTACCAAAACTGAACTTTTTTTCAAAATAACCGACGGAGCCCTGGTCGGAACCTAAACCCAAGCCGTGATTTCAAAAAAAAAAGGGGGGGGGGGCCGAAGTAAACAATGGACATTAATTTTTAGCTGGTATATCTGCACTGCCACCTAGCGTTCCAAAGTCTCCCTTTGTTAGAGCATTTCATACATCAACAAGTGATTACCGGTTGCAAATACATTCGATGTTGAGAACAGTTAGATGTACTTTCTCGCGCAATCCCCTAACCAAAACGTGTACATACCGTATGTGTGCAAATTGCCATGGATAACTAATCGCCGTTGGCTATTATTATACTCACTTTAAAAACATTGATGTAAATTTAGAATGTAGATTCCCCACTGCAATTTGCAAAAGGGATTACGCTGACAAAGCTTATTGGAAAGTACAGCAACCATCCTGTATAGGAGAACTCTTTCATGTCCCAGACGACATCTAAGTCTACATAAGCCCCTTCTAAGGCAGTCAGGGACACAGTATACATCTGAGTTTGTCATAAACTAAACATCCCACAGGGCACAACTGTTTTAACCCAAGCATTTTCCTCCTGCCTTTCTGAAAGATTGGTAACATGCGGTAAGCTTTTTCAGGATATATATTAAATGGAAACAGCTTAGAATGTAAGAGGACCGGTAATGTCCTTTATCTTTAGCAACATAACATTAACATACCAATATTCTCTTTTTAGTTTGATAGTGACGCTTCACCGACCTAATACCCGAATGATTCGGTTTATTTATTTATTTATTTTCTTATTTTATTTATTTATTTATTTTCAGACAGATGGCGATAATTGATTATTCGATTAATTGTATTTTATTTCATTTTATTTTATTTTATTACTATTTTTTTAAGCAACCAATATAAGCAACAAGTTAAGGAATCATTTATTGCTCACCTCACTCCCGGGGAATCAAGTTGCCGTCAAGAGTATGGGGAAAATAAGACGTGTGATATTTCCATGTGTGATATGCATAATCCAAAGGTTCAAACGAGTCTTGGGGCTGTCGTGGCAGAGCGGATAAGGACATCGGACACAAGCTCTGCTGTTTCTGATCAGCAGAGTGTGGGTTCGAGTTCTGGTCGTGACACTTGTGTCCTTAACCAAGACACTTAACCATTATCGCTGCCTCCGTCGGATGGGACATAAAGCCGTATGTCCCATGTGTTGTGTAATGCACGTGAAAGAATCAAGTGCACTTATCGCAATGAGAAGGGGTTCGCCCCGGATTTCCAGGTTTGACCGGCTGCAGATTGCGCCACAGTACCTTGTAAACCGTTACATGGTGCTATGTAAATGAAAAGTTATCATACTTCAAAAACGTTACTTCGCATACCGTGCACGATGTGATTAAAACAGTAATGTCATTAAAATCAATGACACAACATGCAACTTTAATAAAAAGGGCTTCGTAACTGTGTGAGTATTAACAAAAGCCGACTGTTGGTGTGACTGTCTGTCACAGCATGTATTTGCACGTAGTTTGTCATCAGCTGAGATGACGTACCGTAGTACCCACTTGAAGTCACGCAAATAACATGTAAACGTTGGTCGCGTAATCGGTCTATTCAATATATTCAATTAAAAAATGGTTGATTAACCAAACTTGTATAGCAGTTAAGAACTGAGCTGCACATGTTAACAGCAAATATAAAAAACGAATACATCAAAGGACCAAAATAAAATGTGAATTAAACAGTAACAAACATAAACATTATTATGTACATCAACTTAAAACACATATGGAAAACAAATTCATCGTAAAACCACAAGGCAGAACATTGGAAATTACACCCCAAAACAATAAAGAAGAATGTTTTTATTCGGGGATTTGGAGAGGAAGTGCTGATGATTGCATTCTCCACATCGAATGTTGAATAAAACAAGATATTGGTTACATAGTTTCAAAGCTAACAAAACACTTAGAAGGTAAATATTGATTTAAGTAATAATCTTTGTATGATCAGCACAAAGCAGTTTAATACAAACACCTGTGTACCCCGCACTCCAAATGGGCCAACGTGGCTTTGTAATTCGAGTCACACTCTAACCACTGAGAAGCTCCAACACTCATAAGCAGATATATTGATGGGTTGATTATTAACCCCCTATGTAATACAAACACTAATTACTCGAGATTACACATGTAATTTTGAAGGAAAACATACTTCATGACGGCCGGTCGAGGACACTCGAACATAGGCCCTGTACGAGTGTACGTAGTCGTCATGGTAGTCGTGCAACTAAAACAACAATAAAAATAAAACATGCTCGCGTTCACGCGCACGTCATTCGCGCATCTAAACATTTATACTATGTCCGACCCATAGTGTTCGACAAACCGTTTCGTCCGGACCATGGTGTTCGACAAACAAATATGTCCGACAAATTATGTCCGACGAACCATTAGGTAGAACCGATTATGTCCGTGAACAAAATGGTTCGGATGTGATGGTTCGTCGGCCACAGTGGGTCGGACACAATGGGTCAGACACAGTGGGTCGAACATAATGGTTCAAAATTGCTGTCAGACGTAATAAACCATTTCAGACATAATGGTGTGTACATACGTACATGTTTATACAGTCTATACGTGTTTTATTTGCTACCTTCTGTTGTGGCAACATATATGTTAAATAAAAATCAAACTATTGCAGACACCTCAACATACCTCCAAAAATAACAGGTCAGTTTATACACGATACACTGGTTTGTAACGGAATCGTCTCTCCCCAATGGCACGAAGCATTAAAACGGCAGAGTCGGCCATGGCACTTTTACACATGCAAACGTGTACATTTATTTGTTATACTATCACAAGTTGAATGTACAAATTTTAGGCAGGCCTTACTAGATATAAACGGTCTCTGAAGTTAAAATGTGCAGATGGCACCACGAAACCACCTCATACTAGGAATTACGAGAACTGGTTTGTCACACAACCGCCGGTAACTTGAACAGTGTACACTTGTTGTGTATGTGTTTCCATGTGCGCTCTTACACCGACCAACTTACAGAGTAATGAAACAATGGGAAAACGCTATACGGAATTTCAAAGGAACAATGTTACCCCACTGGGGACGTTCTAAAGAAAGGTACAATCATAAATAAAAACAAAGGTATCCCACTTATCAGTGGTGGGATCCCTAAAAAGGGTTGAGATGGTTTCCAAAAACGGTATCGCTTAAATTATTTGTTAATATCTGTTTCCTTGTAAATATTTATTGTAATCCTCATAGATCAAAATATATCTGTGTAAAGAGGGCGATGAAGAAATGGTTATTGTTAAATGTAGGAGGAAAACCCCAAACACGGAAAACTCACATAAGGTTCAGGACTGTAAACACAACAATCCGCACTCGAGGCTCCGTCCGAAACCGGGGGTCACAGGGGTCGAAGACGGGGCAAGATGGCGCTGAACAAGTTTTCACAAGTGAAATTATTGTGGTAGACATGAATATGTGGCAGCTTTACGAAATTCGAATCTGTAAAGACGATTTTATTAGTCATTTCAAGGCAGGTCGCCGTAATGACAAACAGTCAGGCGGAATGATCTATTGTGAGGGCAACTACTGTCTAGAGAGGTTCTAAGCTAACGACAATAAGATTATGTGGTATGAAAAAAAAAAAAAATCGTGGCGGCAGATCCACAGGGGTGTGGGTGATAGAACGTAAATCAGAAAACAAGTCGGTTGGGGACCCACAACTGACATGGTTTTGATTAAAACTCAATCAACTTACCCAGGCGTTGATCAAAACAATTTTATGTCTTTGTTGAAGAAGAAAAGGGGAAAAACATCTTCGATAAAGGTCACTTTTTGTTTCGAAAATATCATGGTTTCAAACGTTCCAATGGGGCCGTGGTCAGGAGCCGCATTTTGGCATGTACCGCAACTTCGACTTCATAAGAGAATGTGACGGATTTATCCTCGAATATCTTAAAAGAGAATTACGTGGGCTAACTGAACAATTTTCGTGAGCAAATATTTACTCACTAGAGGCTGTAATTCAACCTTAAATTAAATCATGATAGGTGTTGTAATCTTCTCCGATAGGGCACCTGTCCTGTACATATTTCTACAATTTCGCCCCGGGGAAAACTGTATAGTGAAAGGAGCATTGGGTCCTCGTTGAGTGATTTATTGGACGTTAACGTAAACTTTTTTGAATGCAGCGTGACTAGAAAGATCGCCCATATATATATATATATATATATATATATATATATATATATATATATATATATATATATATATATATATATATATATATATATATATATAAATATATATATATATATATATATATATATATATATATATATATATATATATATATATATATATATATATATATATACTTTTATGAAATAAGTCATATGGCGACCACAGGTCGCCATATGACCTGTCAAATACACATCCTGGCTATAAGGGCACCGCTTCCCGGTCGACCTATTGTAACACTTGCTGCCAGTGGTAATTATGTGTTAGATTTTGCAAGTTTCTTTTAGATTACAGTAAATGGAATGATTTTCAGGTCTAACAAGCATTTACGTCATCATCGCGTCATAGCAACCTTTATTTTGGAAAGGTCTATTCCAACTTTTTAAAATCGTACATATAGGTCATTACACTAAAACCATGCGATAGGCAGACCGAACAAAAATTACACTTTTAAAAAGTTTACTTGCAGATTCTTTGCCAATTTGTTTTGTTTATAATAATTAATTAGTGTGAACATACTTTGGTTGAGATTTTATTTGAAAACATACCGAAAACAAAAACATAATGTTAAACTACGACACAATCCTCTCGAAAAACGTAACGATTATGAACGTCGCGCGAGCCAGCTCGAGGCAGTAGAGGGCGTTCATGTTGCTAAGACGCCATGTTTTGACTTCAGCACGCGTGTACATGTACATGTACATCGTAGTGGACGTTCGTGTGTGTGTATCCATCCCCCACATGCTGCGGTCTCTACTCAGTGACAGGTAATTATTTTCTTGTTATTTATTTGTGATAAAGGTGTTGGTCTAACTTTAATCTTTCCAACTTAAAGCTGTGTTTATGCAAGATGGGAATTCAAGAAGAGTTCAGTCCTTGCTTTACCGACTAGCTTTGGTTGACTAGCTTAGCTAAAGTAAAGTAGTAGTACTAGTAGTACTAGTAGTACTATAACTTGGGCGAGCAAACGAACGCACGCGCGGCTAGATTCGGCCACATTCCCTCTTGTTGTTGAGGAGAACAACAATTGAAGAAGGGCTCTTTAAAATGTCTCTTTTTTTAAGATCGGTCTGATCATAAATGGCGACTATTATGTGACAGTGTTACTGTTAGATGCCTTTCTCAGCTCGACAAGATGGGCAGGGTGGGTAGTACTCCTACATGTCCTAGAACTATAAAAGGTTCGTTCCGCTATCGTCTCCTCGTGGAGACGATAGCGGAACGAACCTCATAGTTCTAGGAGTAGGTGGGTAGTACACTAGTAGTTGCGATAATCGTAACCCTCCATCCTCCCGACGGTCGGAGACCGGAGGGGTTTACGAGTCAAAGACGGGTAAAATCGTTGTAACTGGCAGTTTTTGCCAGACTCGTGATCAGATTCGTCCATTTTTTTCCTCTTTCCAAAATCATGACAGACATTCTGAACTCATGGAGTTGATCTTTATTGTATGACAACGTCATCTGGGATCCTAAAAGTAAAACAACATCATGAAAATATTTGGCAGAAAAAATGACAAAAACTTACCCAAAGACTGACCAAAATATCCATAATTCATCAGCGCGACCCAACCAAACACGCATCCGGACTTGGCCCCGCTGTGGATTATGGATATTTCGGTCAGTCTTTTGGTAAGTTTTTGTCGTTTTTTCTGCCAAATATTTTCATGATGTTGTTTTAATAACGGTCCCAGATGACGTTGTCATACAATAATGATCAATACATATTTTTAAAATGTCTGTCATGATTTTGAAAACTAAAAAGTAGAAAAAATGGACGAATCTGATCACGAGTCTGGCAAAAACTCGTCACATCTGCCAGTTACACCGATTTTACCTGTCTTGACTCGTATTTACCCTCCGGTCTCCGACCGTCGGGAGGATGGAGGGTTACGATTATCGCAACTATTTTTGGTAAGTTTTTGTCAATTTTTCTGCCAACTCAACTGACTGACAATTCAACGGTTTGTCAAGTCAATGAACTGCAAGTCAAGTCAGGTGGGTTGAAACATTGGCGAGCTGACTGCGAACAGGTGCGCGGACGGGGGCCACAATATGACCCTAAATAAGGATAACAAAATAAAAATGTGTAGGCCTAGGCTATTAAAGTGACTCGAAAATGTATTTAAATCGTTTTGTTTTTTTAATTTTCGAAACTTTGTGGAAATAGGCTGACATTTAATTAAATACGCTTGGTCCAATTTGAGGTCAAGGTGACCTGAAAATTTGGATTTAAACTTTTGAATTTTCATTTTATGCACACAAAAATCTACAGATGATTATTTTGGCCAGACAATAATTCACGTCCATCAGCCACGTACAAACACATTTGCAAATTACGTTGCATTGATGGCATATTTATTAGACCTACATGCATGACATGTGCGCGAAAGTTTGTGTACATGTTTTTAGTTATTGATATGTTTGCAATAAACCTCAAGGGAAACTGACTGAGAAATTTTTAATCCAATTTTGAGGGGAACAAAGAAAAATTTACTGGATTTTTTGTTTTCAAACAGCACAATCTGAAAAAAAGTCGTTTCATGAAAAACTTTATAGACCCATAAGCAAATCTGGCCATGCAACTTTAAGACTAAAAAACTTATGGGATGGAAGACAAGATAACATATCCATGCGCTCAGTCCTTGCTTTATCATGGTTTAACAATGCAAAATCGACTAGCTGGCAAGAGCCAATGAACGCACGCCAGTCTAGACCACCTTCCCTCTTGTTGTTGAGCTGAACGGCTCTCTAAAACGTCTCTTTTTTAACATCAATCTAATCATAAATGGTGACTATGAATGATGAGACAGTGTTAAAGAGAGTCTTTAAGCTCAACAAGGTGGGTACCCCGCACCAGATTCCGATCTTGGGAAACACTTAGGCTAATGTCTGTGAGTGGAAATTGACAGATGAGAAGGGTTTAACAGAACAAGTCAATAGGGCCTATTATTATTGATTTGTTCACAATATTCTCTTTATTTTCTAAATCTAAGAATAATTTTTGTAGATTCTCCATAATGATTACAAGAAAATATGTATTGAGGAACCTTTGAGTTAGATCTAGGTGGGGGCATGAGATTTATGATATCTTTTTGAAACCCTTGACGTCTCAGGATTTGCTAAAAAAGAAAAGAGTTACCAGAAGACTTCTTGATGTTGTCACTGATTACAGGACTAGGTACATTTTTGTACCACCTTCCTCCAATGTCAGGAATGTTGAGCTCCTGATCATCTTATTTTACTACAGAATGTAACAGTCAGTGTCTACAACTTTGCTGTGAAATTCATTTATTGTGATTCCCGTCATGTAAAACCATAGTATTAATATCCTCTATGCAGTTCCAACAGTAATCCTCAGTCTTTCATGGTCATCTTGTGATTGATGGTTTGGGAAATACATGTTTCAATCCCAACACATATTTAAGGATGATGCACAAAAATATGTGTTTCTGTCAATTTCTTCAATTGACCAATGCTGTGTGTATGTATACTTTTTCTTCAGATTTCAAAGAATGAGACTTCGAAAAAGAAAAACCAGAGATGTTTTCACCCCAACTCCATACGAGGAAGCTAGAAAGTCATGTCTTCTGCAAGAAGACCCTGAAGGTTTTCACCTGAGATTCATAGATGAAAACATAGGTAATCTGTTCTCTTCCGGTTGTACTATAGATGTTTAAAATGTTTCACATAATTTGTATTTTGGTTTTCATTTTTTTTGTATGAACTCCAGGAGAGGCAGATGTGGCCTAAGAGTGTCTTAATCTTGTTGGTGTATTTTAAACTTCTATTCATAAATGACCAATACCTATTCCTATTGGTGGAGAGCATGTCATGTGCGGGTGATTGACCGGATGAAAAAGACATAGCCGTAATTGTTAAAAACCAGTTGGCTAACATCATTCACTACTCATAGCAACACGCATGTTGGCACACAAGCTTACCCGGGCACTAATAACTAGTAATAAATACCTAGGACAGTTTGTGGATTCTGATTGGTCAAAATGTGATCACGTGGGGGTGTATTAACGGCGATATAAAGACCGGCTAACAAAACAAGCAAGTATCGCCGAGAAAGAAAAGTTACAAAATGGACGATTTTAGCCGTTTATTTCGTTAAAAAGGTATTTATTAATGGGAATAACAGTGCGAGGACCCGGTCTTCACTGCTTGGTAATGACCTTGGGTGGTGGCTGGCCGCTGTTAACGACCGCGCCTCCGGCTTGGTCGTTAACAGCGGCCAGCCACCACCCCGGTCATTACCAAGCAGTGAAGACCGGGTCCTCGCACTGTTATTCTCTAAGTAATGCATTCAATACATTACAACTTCACTCCATGTAAAATTATTAGCAATAGCAATAAAATAAATGGTACGTACAGCCATTGGAGCATCGCCTGCAATTTGCAAAATGGAGCCTGAGAATATGACAGGAAATTTTACAAAAACAAACTAGTTTTACAGATTTCCCTTCATTAACTTTTTTTTAAGAAAAAGGGCATTTGTGAATCGGAATAAAAGAGTAGTGACCTGGTCTTTAACGGCCTCTTAACCTTGCGGCGTTGTGGCCGTGCAATAAAGACCTCGCTTTTGGCTCAGCTCTTTATTATGCCCTTATTATTTAATGAGCACTTGACATTTATGTTTCCTATACATGTAGGTCATGGTGTATTTACAACAAAAGACTTTGAAAGTGGGGAGTTTCTGCTAGTGTATCGAGGGGAGAGAATCTCATATCGAGAGGGTCTGCGGAGGGAAAAGACGCTTGAACTGTCTCTTGGAAGCTTTCTTTATTTTTACAAAGATCGTTGTGATGGAAGGAAATGGTAAGTTCTATGTAAAGAGATTTGTTTAGTATTTTGTGAGACATCTTGCAGCATTTTCCAGGGATTGCAGATTTCAGATTGAAAGTACATAAATTTGGTCTTACAATGAATGTTGTTGTTTTTTCTTATTATTTTTTAATTATTATTTTTTTTAGATGGCTTAGGGTTGGGTTGTTGACGTTAATTGTTCGAGCAATGCTCAGGCAAGATATTCTTCTCACTTAAAATTAGATCTGCTCCTTTTTAGCCTTGGGAAAATTGGGTGATATCTTTTGTGATGTCCGACTTTTGTTTTAACTGACAGTAAAAAAAAACTTCCTTGTAATAATCCTTTTTTAGGACTATAAATGTAAATGATATGCAAATTAAAATGAAAAACCATGGAGGGGAATGGTTTTGTTTAAAAAGAAACACAGGATTCAAATCTAAAAAAATAGGCTCGCAACAACTAATGGACCGATCCATTTAGCCCCGCCTACCTTAGCGACTGCCTAGCAACAGCTCATGGTGTGATTTGCTTGCTACAATCGCAGCGATGGTTCGGTTGCAGAATCGCCACCATACATGGGTTTCATGTACGCCATTTCATGCTTTTTGAGAGGTGCCTTAAGTCCAAAGAACAATGCAGACAGGAACACTGTAAACCACTTTAACTAGACTGTACAGGGACCACTGCTGTGGGGTTTACACCACCAGAAATACGGAAATTTTAAACAAAAGTCAGCTCAGTTGTGCACGCTGTTATGTGTCAAAGAAATGGCGGCGGATTGTTTACTTTGTTAATGGGATTTTAAAGTGTCAGACTTTGTCGGACTTTCAGAGGCGTTGTCAAGGCTGTGATTGGTCCCTTCATTAGTTGGCGGGACTTTATGGATCGGTGTGATATAAAAGCGTGATGAACAAGCTCTGCCATGTAGAGCATCCAAATTAAAATTTGCAAGTCTTCTTGATTTACTCCATCTTGGAAAAACCAACTTTTTCCCTTACTAGTTTTCATTCATTTCATTTTCTAATTTTTATTGTTCAGTATTGACGCTACA
The DNA here is from genome assembly GCA_911728455.2 of Marthasterias glacialis. NCBI lineage: Eukaryota > Metazoa > Echinodermata > Asteroidea > Forcipulatida > Asteriidae > Marthasterias > Marthasterias glacialis. Next base: position 4,739,899 of record OU452230.1, read on the forward strand.
CAATCTACTGGTCTAGGTAGAATGGTAAATGATGCAGTGTGGCCTGACACTAATTGCAAGATGGTTTCCTTCTATGGCTGCGCAAAAGGTGGCCCACATCTTTGCCTTTTTGCCATCAAAGATATCAAAGAAGGTTCAGAGCTGAGGTTTGACTACGGCGTTCCAGAACTTCCTTGGCGTAAAAGGGTACGGAAAAAAACATAATACTGATCAGTCTTTCCTATATTTAATTACTTTCCCTGCAGATTTCAAACTCGGACAAGCTTCTTACAATGCAGTAGTACAAAAATTAAATTTTCTAGAGCTACAAGTCAACTTGTTTTTACATTAATACGCCACCTCAAAGTTGATCCTATTTGACTTGTTTTAACATGCAAATTTTGCCTTTATTGATGGGTTATTGCTGACTTACATGTACACTAAAGATACAAGCAATAATCAAACAGTTCAAATATTTGTACCAGTATTTGTAGATACTGCAAAATCCAGCTTCCAGCATCATGTCTAAAATAAAATAAAATCAACTGAGGCAGTTGCTATTATTCGTGCCCAGTGTTTGCTTTGATATCTATTAAAGACATGATTACATGTACCTAATTGCAGGGTGTTTTTGCGAAGTAAAACTTGTCATAATGTCTCTGCAAGGAATGAACAGTTACAAGGAATGAAATGTTAAAAAAATATTTTTGTAGGAACGAAAGTTTAGGTTAATTTTCATCACACATTCCATGAACAGCAAGGTCAGAGTCAACCTTTAAAAACCTTTTGACTGATAGTATGAAACTTAACAGATCAAAGTACTTTACACATGTACATGGTATAAGGTTAGATATTGAATCATGGATTATTTTTGCTCACTTTATACTTACATGTGAATAAAGACATCACATAGACACTTTGGATACTTCATCCCAGGTCTGCATTTCCCTGTAAGTATTCATGCTTTTGAATTTCTTATTGCAGAAGGTAAAACCTTACAAGGAACAACAAGTAAAGGAGGACAAACAAAGTTCACTTGATAAGTTGACCTTCTGTGGACTCAGAATAGTAAGTATTGAAAGTCAAGTTCCATGCTACATGTATTACTATGAGGCACCTGGTGTTTATTAGTTTTTTGTGCCCACACCATGACAACATGATTTAAAATTTTAGTCTTTCCGTTATTAGCTGCTTGAACCAAACAAGTCTTGGGTCTGTGGGTTCAGTTGGCATGGTTGGTGTTTAAGTCACAAATGGACTATTGATTACCAGAAAAAGTAATTTTAAATTATTTAAATGCACAATTTGGGACTTTTCCTGTGGATATGCAGACCTGTCACCAATTTATTTCATCCATGCTAGAATGTACCACTTTAAAAACAAAATACTTTATTTCAGTGTTAATTTAGTACAATAGCAATGTTTTTATTAATATTAATTTGTCTTTTAGATAATTTTTTTTTATTTTATGATTGTTATGCGCTTGTGTACAGTGAATGGATTGAGTGCAATATGAACTAATAAATTCTGATTAATATTTATATTATTGTCTCACTATAACTGAGAAAAGGAAGTACATGTTAACAGGCATTAATTGAACCAGGAAAATATCAGTTAACCACTTCAACAATAGGGTAATTGGTTTGAAAACAAAACTTACAATATCCAAAATGGTTGATTTGTTATTCTAAAATGCTTTATTTTATTGTAGACAGAGCCTGGATCAAATTCAAGTGGTAGGTAGATCCACCCAAGAGCATAAATATTAATTTAGTTTCAAGTAATTATCTTGTTCTTTTTAAAAACTTGTTTTCTCTGCTTTTTTTTTGTAGTTCCCCAGAATAATGTATTTTTATAAAATGTGTTAATATTAAACTGACATTAATCCCTGAAATTTGTCATTAGTGGCACTTCTCTTTAGCTCACATCACTACCCTGTTGGGGAGAAACTTTATATTAAGCATATTGAACTCTGAAAGAGACGTAATTGTGTGCTTTGACATGTTTGAAAACATTGAAATGGTAGCAGTTAAACAATAAACCTCTGAAAAATTCACCTACATTATCAACAAACATTGTCTTTAACATTGTTTTTGTTTTGAAATCATGTTTTGCAGGGTGTTTTTTCTTTTTCATTTATTACAATGATGTTGGTCTGGGTTTGTTCTAAATTAACGTTTTTTGTGAATTTGAGTTCTCATTCTTTTAAATTAGATTTCAAGTTTTATTTGTAAACTGTAGCCCTAACACTTAATTTACAAATTGTGGTATGTACTTTAAGAAATACATGGTTTTGATACAATTTTTTATCTCTTCCATATTACTTACATATTTGTTTCACATGAACGAAACACTGATGATTCTGGTGCTGATGCAGACAATTTTGGTGCTGATCAAATAGATGATTCTGCTCTTTATTTTTCTGTTGTTTCAGCTGTTGATTCTGCTGTTAATCCAGTAGGTGATTCTGGTGCTGATCTGGTAGATGATTCTGCTGTTAATCCAGTAGGTGATTCTGGTGCTGATCTGGTAGATGATTCTGCTGTTAATCCAGTAGGTGATTCTGGTGCTGATCTGGTAGATGATTCTGCTGTTAATCCAGTAGGTGATTGTGGTGCTGATCTGGTAGATGATTCTGCTGTTAATCCAGTAGGTGATTCTGGTGCTGATCTGGTAGATGATTCTGCTGTTAATCCAGTAGGTGATTGTGGTGCTGATCTGGTAGATGATTCTGCTGTTAATCCAGTAGGTGATTCTGGTGCTGATCTGGTAGATGATTCTGCTGTTAATCCAGTAGGTGATTGTGGTGCTGATCTGGTAGATGATTCTGCCGTTAATCCAGTAGGTGATTGTGGTGCTGATCTGGTAGATGATTCTGCTGTTAATCCAGTAGGTGATTCTGGTGCTGATCTGGTAAACGATTCTGCTGTTAATCCAGTAGATGACTCTGGTGCTGATCTGGTACATGATAAGTCTGCCGGATTAGACAAGGATGAGTCTGCCCAATCTAACGATGATAAGTATGACCGATATGACGAGGATGAGTCTGCCTACTCAGATGAGGATGAGTCTGCCCACTCAGACGAGGATGAGTCTGCCCAATCTGAGGAGGATGAGTCTGCCCAATCTGAGGAGGATGAGTCTGCCCAATCTGAGGAGGATGAGTCTGCCCACTCAGACGAGGATGGTCTTTACTCCTCAGCAGAAAGTGAGGTCATCCCCACATTGCCAGGTAATAATGTATATTTTGTCTTTGCAAAAATAAGCTGTATGTATCATGTTTATGAAGTGAACGATCAGCTATGCATTCGAATAATCACCTCAAAGTTTCAAAAACAAATCCAAACAAAACTACTGAAAGTGTGTGTGCGCAATGTAATTTTGACTTTCTTGATTTTTTAAAAACAAACTTATGCAAGTTTCCATAAGGCCTGAAGGCCACTTCAAGGTGTGGGCCACAAATCACTCGTATTCCAGGGGCCATTGCCACCTACTCCTGGGGCTGTCACGTTGTTACCCACTTTACAGTCCATACGGATGTAGGCTTGGGTATCATCCATCTGAAGCCTGGCTGGTAGAGCAGAAAGCACAACCTCCCCAACTTTTACGAAGCAATTATGGTTGAGTGCCTTGCTTAAGGAAGCAAGTGTCATGACAGGGATTCAAACCTTCATCCCGATGACTTGGCCACCAGAGCTTGAGTCTGATGCACTAACCACTTGGCCACGACACGCCACAAATATTACAATTGTTAATGCATTTTAATATTTCATACAACGGTATGTGTATTATTTGATATAACGAATCTTTACATTTTGAAGATCTTACATCCACAGGACTTTACACAACAAAGAAACTGCATCGCAGTCAAGACAGCGTCAATTCTGCAAAAGGTAACATATAGCCATGCAGTATTTGGATGTTTTTTAGGTGTTCGGCCAGCAGCCGAAAACCTATTGTTATTGTTCTGTTTTTTTTTTGTTTTTTTTTTTCTGGGCTTTCTTAGTCGTCGAAACTTGTCCACAAATTTTCTCAAAAAGTTAAGCTTGTATGAACTTGAAACTTACCATGTACAAACATATTAGTGAGTGGATGATACAGAAACTTTTTTGGAATGATGACGTCATTGATGACGTCATGACGTTAAATAAACGTTAAATAATTCAAAAATTTAATAACTCAAGAACGGCAAATGCTACATTCAAAATCTTTAATGCATATGAAAGGTCTTGTGATGTGGGACAAATTGTATGCACACCGTGACCCCATTTGACCTTTACTTCCGGTAGAAACCGGAAGTTAAAGTTAAAGTTCATGTTATTTGGGGCTCTAAAGCCTAAGTGATTAAAAATATCAACTAACTTTCAATGAATAATATTTTCTTTAGCTCAAGATCAATCTAGAAATGTGATATATGACGTCATAGCTACGTCACAACGAAATTGATACACGAGGTCGAAAAAAAAATTATTTTGCTATCTCAAAAACTAAAGCATGTACGGACTTGATACTTACTACATACTTAGACCACAGTGTGTATATGACAAAGCAAAATTTTGGGAATGATGACGTCATCGATGACGTCATTACATTAAATTGAAGTTTTATACTAAAATAATCATATCTTAAGAATAATACATGCTACATACATGATCTTTACACCATATGAAAGGTCTTGAAGTACTAAACAAATCTTACACAGGGTGTGACCCCATTTGACCTTCACTTCCGGTCGAAACCGGAAGTAGTAGTTTTGTTATGAAAAATCGATTCTGAATTACGTAAATTTGTATATTAATTGTATAACTTAATTTTAAAGCCCCTCGACGATTCTACAAATATTTACAAAGTGTGACCTCATTTGACCTTCACTTCCGGTCGAAACCGGAAGTATAAGTTTGTACTACAAAAATATGTACCTTATTAATGAAACGTGGTACATTAATAATCGTTACATCAATTTAAAGCTCTCTGACAATTCTAGATACCATGCACAAGGTGTGACCCCATTTGACCTTTAGTTCCTGTCAAACCGGAAGTTGAAGTTTCATATGACAAACCTTCATGAATAAAGATAAAAAAGTACAACTAAATATTTCGCCCGTCAGCATAACACAAATAGACAAGAAACGTGCACATAATATTGACCTTAAAATTTTCAATTACGTAATTAAGCCGAACACCGTGAGTTTGTCCACAAACTCTAAATCTCTAGTTGTTCTCAAATTTAGTTCTAAACTTTCAGTTTTTCAGTATTTTGTATGGGTGTAGTGAACAATATGGCAATATTAGCAGACCTTTAACTGCATGGGCCCAAAACAGTACCTTGTGTTTCTGATAACTATCAAAAAATAAATTGCAATAATACAGGAAGACTAATTTTTATTAGGTATGCCAGCAACTGGAATGATTCTTGTTGTTTCACCCACAAAAATTGCATGATCTTTGTCTTGGTTTTTAGTTTTAGATTGCTCTCTTTACATATTTTAAAGTAATGTAGTGCAAAACATTTTGCATCAACTTGTTAATAACGTATTAATTTGCCCTTATCACATTTTGTTATAAGTATAACATTTTTTCCATGCTTTTAGATGATGAAGATGAGTTACCCTCAGATGATGATTCATCCAACAACAAAAAGGTAAGACTTTTTAACCAAACAGGTTATGAATGTGGCTGTGTGAAAATTTACTTATAACAAAAAGGTACTATTCAAATTCACTACTCAACTTATAAAGGAAGAAACAATTCTGTCTACTCTTTAATTGCTGGAAATTTCATATTGAGTGTACAATATTGAAAATAAATTTGCATAAGATTTATTGTCACAATCACTTTTCATTAACTGCTTGTGTTTAAACTCTTAGGTATTCTCAATCTCATTTTGGTTTAGCTGAGTTTCCAGTCTCTGATCAATAATGATGGGCTTTGATTCACTGCTGTACATTCAGATCCAAGTACTATCCACATGGAAACTAATGTCCCATCTAAACCTATGGAGGTACCACTTTTATATTTAGTGTGGTCAATTGCAACAACTGAGGCATTCTTTTGGCAAAGTTTGAAAAAAATTGAAATTGCAGTGCCCAAGGGTTCAAGGGTCAATTTTTATTTTGTGTAATATCCAACTGAATTTCTGACTTTTAAAAAAATATTTACAAATATGTTAATCTGGTGTATTAGGGCTTCAATTTAAGCTAAAAATCATCTCTGTCCAATATTCATAACTGGTGGTACAAAGAATCCAAAGTTTTCAATGGTTTTGTTGAAAAAAACAAAAGGTCAAAAGTTCAACGGTCAAAAGTATCTCATTGACCACATGACCCAGAATGCTCAAATTTGGGTTTCTGGGTTTATTCTCATAGGACCAAACTAACATAGCAAATTCAAAGAAAATCTGTGAGATTGACCCTTGGAGGCGTGATAAACTGTGTTCAATAAAGCAGTGTTTAACAAACCTTTTATTCATCACATTTAAAAAGGAAAAGGAAAAACTATTGCACAAAGTTTGATCAATTTCCACGCTTTGTTTTGTGTTTCTTTAAAAGCGCCATGATTTTGAATGATGAGACTCTTTTTTGTTTCTTTTAAAAACAATGGACACGTTTGGTAATTACTCAAACAAATATTAGCATAAAAACTAACTTAATAGCAAGCAACGGAGAGCTGTTGATAGTATAAAACATTGTAAGAAACGACTCCCTCTGAAGTAACATAGTGTTTGAGAAAGAGATAATTCCTCACTAAAAATATTTGAATTGGAAAAAGACTTCAGGCGTGAAGTCTTTTATCAGAATTTTGACGGTTGAATGAAATAGGAACTCTCTGCTCATTACCAAGGCTAATCGAGAGTTCTTGACCCCGTGTCGCGTTACCATTGATCTGCAACAGTACTAAATGAACCAATTTCAAAACCGCCCATGTAGATAATTTTAGGTTAACGACATGTTTTTGGCGAAGTGCACTTTGAACTGTAAATGCCTTTTACAGACATGTCTGCGTGGAAACAATCGCTACAGATTTTTGTCGATATCTCAAAAACTTTACCACATTTTCACATGGAATTTTCACAGGTTAGTTTTATGATAAACAAGCTGAGTTGCCCGATCATGATCGGGGGGTGATAGCAGTTCATGTGGGGATTAGTGCAACAAATTCAATGTAAAAGCATGTAATCCACTATTTAAGTTACCCGATCATTATTGGGGGGGTTATAGCGGTTCATGTGGGGATTGGTGTAACAAATCTAATGTAAGAAAACGACAGGGAAAAAAACAGTGGATGAAATAACATTAATGAGGTGTTGCTTTATCACTATGGGGGGACGTCAAAACTTAAATTGAGTCAATGAAACCTTTGGTTATTTTGCCTCACAGTTTAAAGGCACAATTTGTTATGAGGAGCCAATTCCATGAGTTTGTGTACATGTATCAGGGTAAGAGAAATCCAGACAAAAATAGTGTTGATTTTGCTGAACAGTTTAAAAGGCATTGGGAACTTAAGGCAAGAAATTGACTATACAGGGGGATCAGGAATTGTCAAAATGAATGTGAATAGTCCTCAAGTTATAATGTGGCCTAACAGTTGAAATGGGAATTTTTGATTGAGATCATTGAACAATGGTTTTGTCACGGTTCACCAATCAATTGTTTAGACAATTGAATGATTACTAAGCCAGAGTTGACTAAATATCAAACTTGCAAACTTCAATGCATAAACAAAACACACATGACTCATCAGCTGTATATGGCAGAATATGAGCTACACTGGTTCCAGTCACTGATGTCTATTATTACAGAGATCACAGAGATTACAGATATTACAGAGAACTGATGTTTATTATTACAGTGGTTCTCGTACGCAATGAGCAAGAACGCAATAAGCAAGACAAGGGACTAATGAACAACTGTTGCGTGTCGAAATTGCAGCCGCAGCCCTGCATTGAGTGAGAAACAACCGTCGACCGTTCTAAAAAAAAAAAAAAAAAAAAAAAAAAAAACAGGTACATTTCCACAGATAACTGAGAACCCTCACTAAATCAGCACTCAACACAACGCTGTTGCTCGATTGTGGAGTTTTCCCTATTTTTCAAGGCGGGTCTCGCGGCCGGGCGGGCAGCCGGGGCAAAAAGAGATTTTGCCTCTTTCGTTTATAGATATCTACAATTTCATAGAATTGAAACAAACCTATGGTTTCAAATACCAAACGTGTAAGATTACTTTAAGTATTTAAACCCAAAAACCATTTGAACCACTCAATATAATAACAATGTGTTTAAAAAACTCAATACTTATAATTTCAATATTTCTCTGTTCTTTGCCATTTGTACATTTATAGAGAGCAAAAAAGAAGCCACTGAGACCTTGTGTTTACTGCAATGAGATGCAAAGTCAGCTTTTGCGCCACCTCAAGAGGTGGCATCATAAAGAGGAAGCAATAAAAGCAGCCTTTAAGCTTCCACGACCAGAGAGAATAAAGGCCATAGCAGAAATTCGCAAAGAAGGGGTTTATAAAGAAAACATCAGAAGAGTGACTACTAACGGAGAGTTAAAGATACTATCACAACGCAACCAAGGTACTGATGAAAAAGTAATGTGCGGAGGATGTAAGGGATTTTACAGCCGGCATAGAATCTGGAGGCACAAGCAAGACTGCGTAGATTCAGGGGTAAAACACTCATCCATTGCTGTTTCATCGCTTGTTGCATTGCAGAACAGCAGTAATGGAGATAAGAAGTTTAATGAAGAAATTTTGTGCAGATTTAGGGATGATGCTGTGGGAAAAATATGTCGAAGTGACACTCTAATCATTAAGCTTGGTAGAAAGTTGTGGTGCAAGTCCTATCGGCGAGAAAGATATGTGATAATGAATGACATGAGAAGAATGGGAAATTTGTTGTTCATATTCCGGTCGATATCAGGGGTTGACAAAATGGGTGGTGAGGATATGATTAACAGGCAGAATTTTGCACATCTAGAGACTGCTATAGATGAACTGACAAAGAAAGATGGTGATAAGATAAAGGCTGGATTGAGGCTTAGTCTTGGCTACCTATTGAAGACTGCGGCTAAGGTGATGAAAGCCAACTACATCATTCAGGATCATTTGGGAGCTGCTGAAGATGTTGATCGGTTTCTGTCTGTTCTGGACCTAAACTGGGGTTTTATGTTTGGAAGAAGTCAGGCAGAGGTGGAAACTAAAAGGCAAGCAGTTTTGAGGAAGCCCCAAGCAATGCCACTTGAAGAGGATGTCACTAAGCTGAAGGAATTCACTATTGACTCCATAGACAAAATCCTAAATGATCCTTATATCAAATGGGATTCCCATGTGTTCAACAAGATGAGATCTCTCATTGTATCTCGACTTACATTGTTCAATGCTAGACGAGGTGGTGAGCCATCCCGCCTGACATTAGACGAATGGCGAGATGCTGAAAGTGAAGCCTGGGTTGATCCTCAAATGATCTTATCTGTGCAGGACCCTCTGGAGAAATGTCTGTTGAAAACCTACAAGCTCGCATATCAGTCTGGTAAAGGCTCAAAGAAGCTAGTGCCTTGCCTTATTCCGAAGGATACTGTTCCTGCCATTCAGGCTCTGGTGGAAAATCGAAGTGAAGCCAATATTTCCCCAGAAAATGTCTTCCTATTTCCTTATACTCAGATGTCACTAAACCATGTCCACGGCTGGTTTTGTATCAAGGAGGTAACCAAGTTGATGGGTGATGTTCTGAAGAAACCAAATCTAATTACAGCTACAAAATTCCGTCACCGAGCATCAACGCTATACGCATTGCTTGAAGTTCCTGAAAATGAGCGAGGTGTTTTTTACAAACACATGGGCCATTCAGCTGAAATTAACCAGAATGTCTATCAGTGCCCATTAGCAGTCAAAGAGATCACATCAGTTGCTCATTATCTTGCATCAATTGATGGTGCGTCTACTTCAACTGGTAAGCATCGTAAATCATTTTTATATTCCCCCTGAAAACTCCCCCACATTAAAGGCCCTATATACTATTGGTAAGATAAAAAAACACAAATGTTCACAGATTTACACATAACTTACATGGTTTAAAGTTAGTAATGGTAGAAACTTTTTCTTGAAATATTTCTGCCTGAAATGCTATCGTTTCTGAGAAATGAATATAAACAATTAGTTTTTTATGACACTTGATAAAATTAAAACTTGACGTTTGAAAAACAGAAAACATATAAGGTCTCTTTTCACTATTTTCTCATGACCTTGATGACCAATTGAGCTCAAACTTTCACAGGCTTGTTTGTTCATGCATATGTTGAATCACACAAAATGTGGACACTGATTTTAAGCTGTATGAATAATACCTTTAACCAAATTCTAGCCTGTAAAACAGTGTAGTTACCATTACTTTTTATTACCTTCTGTTCATGGCTAAATATTATGTAGATTGAATACTGACCCAGGCAGGATAATCTTTATAAATGTGTTAGAATTTTACTTCAAATTAATTATGTCCACAAGACTCCAGGCATGTAGAAATGATACATGTATTATAAAGTCAGTGACTCTGTAGGTCTCCAAAGAAACTGTAAAACAAGTGATGAAAATACAGCAGTGGCAGCATTAAATTGTGTTATTATTTTGCACATATTTTCTTGATAGGACCACAAAAGCAAGTGCAGGTAACCCCACATCAACGCAGATCACCAGCTGCAACTCAAGGTATGCATTGGTCAAGACCTTTTTGCTATAACTATAATGCAGAGAGCAAAGAAAAATCTGTGTAATGACCCAATTCAGCTGATGTCATCTTCACAATAATGTTATACAATGGAGTGCAAATTATAGGAGATGCTGCATTTAAACACCTGTTGACTCCGAAAATGATAAGCATGGCACATAACCACATGTGATATGAATGCAAGGAGTCAATACCTGGTGTGTTTCCAGTTATGCAAATGTCTTGGGTTTTCCTCGCTTTACACATTATACATTTTACTTGGACTTCAGAGTAGAAAATAAACTCCATAAACTTTTCACCTGGTGGTTTGTAATTATAGGGAGTAACAGAGTGAGGCTCCGGTCTTCACGATGTAGTAATTACCGGGTTTGTGGCTGGCCGCTGTTAATGGATCGAGCCAGAGGCGAGGTTTGTTAACAACTGCCAGTCATTAACTAAGGTCATTACCACATATTGAGGATCAAGTCCTCACACTGTTATACCTATTAATAAGTACCTTGTTCATGAAAAAAAAATTGTATAAAAGGTCAAAATTTGAACATTTTGCTTTGCCCATTTGTTGTACATGAATGTTTAAGAACCACATTTTACTGTCAACTCTGAACTCTGCTGAATGTAAACAACACCACATATGGAAATATGGGTTTATAGGCGTGCACCTGTTACATCAAAAGTGATACATTTTCAGCGCGCAGTGATAGTGAAACTAAGATGCATAAACATGGTATACAGAGCAAAGCACAAGCACTAGTTGTACACAATGTATGCTGGTTTAGGGGCCATTTATTCGCTAGTTTTCAGAGCGGGTCTTTATATCACATGTTAATACACCCCAATGTGATCGGGTTTTGACCAATCGGAGTCTGTAAACTGTCCAAGGTATTGATTATTATCTTTTATCAAATTGTGTGACACCACCTAGAAATTCCACAGTAGTTTATATGACGAGAAGTGCATGGTTTTGTACCTTAAATAGTGGGGTTTGCATGTACATCACATGTAGCTGTGAATCACAAGGAAAACCATCCTTTCTCTGAACATTTTGCAAAAATGATTTTTGCAGGTTTAATCAGAAGCCAGCTATACCCATCAAATGGTGACAGTGGTGTTTATCATTGCAAAAAAAGAGTTAAGAGTGAGTTAAGAGTTTTATTGTTTTTCTTTTTTGTTTTTTTTTGTATGTTTTGAACATGCTTGTAAACAAAGAACACAATTTAAAAAGCAAAAAACAAAATGCTGTTTGAAGTCTTGAAAGTTTCCATTTTACCCAGGGGCTGCCAAAGAGAGACTTTGATTTGTTTTAATACTTTGTAAAGACATACTGACCATAAAATCTGCAACTGCTGTATTTTGCCACCATTATACAATTTTCCCCTTATGTACTGTTCATGACAGTGCTAGAGGTCTCCTGCAAAATCGCCAAAGTGACCATCGTGCGACAGGCTTTTGCCACAACTGGCATGACATAAAAAATGCTTATGTTTAGGTAAATTTGGCAGGCATGATAGGGATGTATTATACACACATGCAATCAGGGAGCCACAGCATTTCCACCCGATATGCATGGAACTTGGGCAAATCACACTTTTTTAACACATGAGCTCCATTTTATGAATAGTTTTATCATTCATAGCAAAAGCATTGTTTATATCGGTGTGATTTGGGAAATATTATGGAGTACAATACAATCTGAGTTTTTGTTCATCAGGTCCATTTGATGATGAAAGTGACTACGAACCTCCCAGAAAGCAAGTGAAAGGTGAGAATGAAATGTTTACTGTTTACTTTTTTTATATGTTACTTATGTACTTCTAAGGCTGAGTAGCACTATGTGCCTCAAGTGCACATATCAGAAAAGAGGGACAATACTGTCTCTTGAAAACTAGATTTTTATCTTGTAGACTACTGTATAGTTGAAAACTTAAGATTTTCTTGTCAAACTAATGATTGAAATGCAGGTCCACCCAGTAGAAATGTGGTCTCAGACGAGGAGGAAGATGAAGACAGAGACTCACCGCCCATATCACCAGTGAAAAGTGAGTAAATATTTCACTAATTACTTGTTTATATTGAACATAAAACTAATAAGGCAACATTTTATTATCAATAAATTCCATAATAAAAAATGATATTTAAGCCTTCTCTAATTCGTATACAGCACGGCAAACATCTTCTGACTAAAATTGTTCAGTGAGCATAACCCAAGCTTAATGACAAGATTTTTGCAGGCCAGTGGACAATTCATTGATAGACCATGCTACATTTTTATGCATTCCGTTCTTAAGTAATCGCTACCTTTTTTATGCATTCCGTTCTTAAGTAATCATGGCACATTGTTTGAGAGATTAGAATTTCTTTCATGACTGACTCAGACTTGTTCATTTTTTGACCTCTGCCAATAGGAAACAGTGATTTGGAGCAGAATTTAGTTAAAATCTTTGTTTCATGTACCTATTGAAATGTGACAATTTCAATAAGCAGTAACCTCAACATCTCTATAATTTAAAGGCAATGTATAGCAATGGGTATTAAAAAAACAAAAACCAAAAAGAAAACTTTGTGATAGTATTAATCTTTCCTCTCATTTTGAAGAAAATTGTTGATTATTGCTCCAAAATCTTTGGAACCACTTAATTAATAAACCACATGTACATGTATTCTCAAATGAAATCCAGACTAATATACATGTATTTTAATTTTGTATAATATAGAACATCCCTTGTGAATAACATGTAATAAGTGCATGATTGTGCTGATGATGCAAGCTCATCAGATATTTTTTTATATTCATCTCTCCAAATTCCAATGCCAAATTCAGCTTAAATTTTCATAGTTACTTTGTGTGATTTATACATGTACATGTATTTGGATACAATAAGTAAAGCCCACTTGCAGTGACCGTTAACTTATTTTATTCCAGATGTCATTTCAGCAGTTCACTTTAACTTTTATCCCACCCCATTCCTCTCTCCCCATCAGCGAAAGGAAAAGGCCGAACATACACTGTGTGGAAACCTTCTGACTCATGGACTCTTCGAAAGGCCTTTGCATCTTACATTAATGATACATCATCCAAAGGAACCAAGGGATCACTGCCAGGTGAGATTTGTTCTGTCAGAGTATTCTTCTTGGTTTTTCTGGCACTTGTTGGAAATGCCTTTGTTTTTGTTGTGATTTTGTTTTTCTGCACAATGGCTCTAAGCCAGCCAACCACAGTTTTCCTTTCAGGAGAATCAATCACAACAGGCGATGACTCTACACTGAAACCTCTGTACCCTATAAAGAGACCAGCATCTCAAACAATTTCCAGTCTCCTGACGATGACTAGAGCAAGCTAGTCGAAACGTTGAGACCGAATAAAAATCTGCGGCAGTGGAATAAGTCCCTCGATCCACTTGGCTAAAGTTGTTACCAAGTATGTAGTCCAATCCGAATTCCTACCCCTCTCAGGTAGAACTTTAGCAGGACAGTTCCCTAAGAAGCCTCCGATTGGAGAAAAATCTACTGCGCAGAAGTAGTATATTCCAGCTAGCTCTTTAAGAACAATCTGCACAGCTATTAGATACAACCACATGGTGTTATCGCAAACCAAATATACAACATTTTATTCATCTGTTTTTTGGGGTGTTTTTTTTGTTTGTCTTTTTTTGTTTTTTACCCAGCCTTGGATCGTACAAAGCAAACTAATGAGACAAGTAGTTAGGCCAAAAGGCACTTCTAGTATGACTAAAAATCACTTGTAAATATATAGCAATTATAAAATATTTTCTCCATTCAACATGGTAGTTTTATTTTCTTTTACCATCCAGGCAAGTGTGAAGTTGAAGATTTCCTTTCTAGACATCCTGAGGTTCTTTCTGATGTAAGAAAGGATGCAAAGGTTCTCCTCGTCAAGACTAAGGTTTTTAATGAAAGAACTAAAACAAGAAGCAAACTTTCCGCTAAATTGTGTCGCATCTGAATATCCACACAATCAAAGGGAAAATATGCCAAACTTTTATGTGTATATTGACCATTATATAAGAAGTACACAGATCCTGAATTGGCACTGTTCGGTGCAACTCTTTCACTTGTATACTGCTCGCATTGAGGACTGTAAAAATAGCAATTAAATTAAATTTGGCACAGGGTTCACTTGTAGCATGAGGTGTTCCCACACACCATAAGTATTTGTGGATCAATGTGATTCGGGGTGCGTTAGGAAATTTACTTGAGTGGTTTTGAACATTTGTTGGCATTGAATTCATTTTGATGCAGGGTTTCGTGTAGCATTAGTTGTTCCTACACACCCTAAGTATTTGTGGATCAATGTGACCCAGGGCGCGTCATGAAATTTACTGTTGTCTTCCGTTTTTTGCCATTAGTGAAATATTGCGCACATTGGGGACTGTAAAAATGGCAGTGAATTAAATTTGCCACAGGGTTTACGTGTAGCATGAGGTGTTCCCACACACTCTTAGTATTATTTGAGTGATTTTGAACATTTGTGGGCCTTGAATTAAATTTGATGCAGGGTTTACATGTAGCATAAGTTGTTCTCAGACACCCTAAGTATTTGTTGCTCAATGTGACCCAGAGCGCGTCATGAAATTTACTATCGTCTTTTTGAACATTTGTTGACAATGAATTAAATTTGATGCAGGGTTTACGCGTAGCATAAGTTGTTCCCACACATCCTAATGCTCTGTTCATACATGTAGGTCAAGCGAATGCGAAGCGAAGTTTGGTGATGCAAAAATCCATCCGCGCTGTTTTTCCAATTATGACGCGAGAAATTTTGCTTTCTAGTGAAGTATGAACTGGGCTTAAGTATTTGTGGATCAATGTGATTCGGGGCGCGTCATGAAATTTACTATTGATTTTTTTGAAAGTTTGTTGACAATGAATTAAATTTGATGCAGGGTTTTCGTGTATTAAAGTTGTTTCCACACACCCTAAGTATTTGTGGATCAATGTGATTTGGGGCGTGTCAGGAAATTTACCATTATGATTTTGAACATTTGTTGGTATTGATGAATATTGAATTAATTCTCATGCAGGGTTTACATGTAGCTTCGCATTCGCTTTCAAGGGAAGTATGAACTGGGCTAAAGTATTTGTGCATCAATATGACCCAGGTAGCATCATGAAATTTACTTTTGTGTTTTGGACATACATTTGTTTTAAATGAATTTATTTTGATGCAGGGTTTACCTGTAGCATAAGTTGTTCCCACACACCCTAAGGAAAATACTGTTTGTAATTAAAGATTGTGAAATAAACAATTTTAAGTATAAAGCTTGGACGAGTAAAGTTTCCCATTGTACAGTTTTGGTTTGATAAGCACACTTTTTTACACACTTTTCTGACTGAATGGGCTATTGTCTGGGCCTATAAGTAGTTGCTGTGAAAGTGTTAAGGTGTGGAGATCTGGAGAACTTTAATCTAAACGAGGATTTAGAAATATGTGGTCATCTTATAGGGGGTTCCTTATACCACTCTGTATATGTGGTCATCTTATAGGGGGTTCCTTATACCACTCTGTATATGTGGTCATCTTATAGGGGGTTCTTTATACCACTCTGTATATGTGGTCATCTTATAGGGGGTTCCTTATACCACTCTGTATATGTGGTCATCTTATAGGGGGTTCCTTATACCACTCTGTATATGTGGTCATCTTATAAGGGGTTCCTTATACCACTCTGTATATGTGGTCATCTTATAGAGGGTTCCTTATACCACTCTGTATATGTGGTCATCTTATAGGGGGTTCTTTATACCACTCTGTATATGTGGTCATCTTATAGGGGGTTCTTTATACCACTCTGTATATGTGGTCATCTTATAGGGGGTTCCTTATACCACTCTGTATATGTGGTCATCTTATAGGGGGTTCTTTATACCACTCTGTATATGTGGTCATCTTATAGGGGGTTCCTTATACCACTCTGTATATGTGGTCATCTTATAGGGGGTTCCTTATACCACTCTGTATATGTGGTCATCTTATAGGGGTTCCTTATACCACTCTGTATATGTGGTCATCTTATAGGGGTTCTTTAAAAGGGTTATTTCTACCATTTTGCACATCTAGTCGTCTTCAAATAGTACAAACAACCATGCTAATTGAAATATTTCTGTACATGTCATGAAAAAGAAACAATTGCAAAAGCGGGCACCTATATCAAAGTTTTGCCGGGGTCTTAAAGCGGGCCCCAGACCATTTCTGTAAGATGCTTTAGACTCGCTAAAATCTTACTTTCCATCCGGCATATTCCATCCGGCTAATTTCTACCATTTTGCACATCTAGTCGTCTTCAAATAGCACAAACAACCATGCTTGAAATACTTATGTACATGTCATGAAAAAGAAACAGCTGCAAAAGCGGGCACCTATCAGAATTTAAATCTGCTGGGGTCTTAAAGCGGGCCCCAGACCATTTCCGTAAGATGCTTTAGACTCGCTAAAATCCGACTTTCCATATGGCATATTCCATCCGGCTAATTTCTACCATTTTGCACATGTAGTCCTCTTCAATAGTACAAACAATCATGCTTCAAATACTTTTGTACATGTCCTAAAAAAGAAACAATATTGCAAAAGTGGGCACCTTTAAAAGTTGCAGTCTTCGAGGACCTTAAAGCGGGCCCCAGACCATTTCCGTAAGATGCTTTAGTCTCGCTAAAATCTGACCTTCCATCTGGCATTTTGCTCCAAATATTTTACCTGGATATAATCTTAATTATGGTCTCCCTATTGCCATAACTTCCATGGTCGGTAGATAGTGTATTTTTAATGTGGTCGCCCTATGATTGAAAATGTTGTGTGCAAAACTATATGGTGACCGAACAATTTTGAGTTAACCTATGTTTCCAGGATATTGACTATACTAGATGATAGTGGTATTATGTGTTTGCTATGGAGTGTGTTATAACAACATAATAATTATATTAATTAATTATTGTTAATTAAAGATATATGTTGGTCGCCCTATAGTCTATTTTATACCCGGTCGCCCCATGACCTAAAACAAAGTTATATATATATATATATATATATATATATATATATATATATATATATATATATATATATATATATATATATATATATATATATATATATATATGTATATGTATATATATATATATATATATATATATATATATATATATATATATATATATATATATATATATATATATATATATATATATATATATATATATATATATATATATATATATATATATATATATATATAGCGTGAGCAAAGAAAATTTGGCTGATGCCGGACTCGAACCCGCGACCTCTCGAATACCGTACGAGCGCTCTACCAACTGAGCTAACCAGCCCTTATAGTTGGTGGGCGGTCCTATGTGCAATACCAAATCCACTTTGCTCGGGGGGACCAGTCAGAAGCCGAACCGTGCTGCCGATAAGCCAGGGATCACTACCCCGGTTAAGATGCAAACAACCTGGTAAACGGCAGTAGCGGGGATACACAACGAATGGATACAGCTTTTTACGTGGATTTACACAGAGAAAGGACATGAGAAACTGACCGGGAGAATATTATAAATAAATAGCGTGAGCAAAGAAAATTTGGCTGATGCCGGACTCGAACCCGCGACCTCTCGAATACCGTACGAGCGCTCTACCAACTGAGCTAACCAGCCCTTATAGTTGGTGGGCGGTCCTATGTGCAATACCAATATATATATATATATATATATATATATATATATATATATATATATATATATATATATATATATATATATATATATATATATATATATATATATATATATATATATATATATATATATATATATATATATATATATATATATATATATATATATATATATATAAATCCCACTGGATTCACAAACTCCGAACAATCCAACCATTCGGATTAAACATAAACACAGGTGTTAAATAATTCCTCTTGGCAAATAACTACTTTATTACGATGCTTTTACATTATCATCATAGTATTCTCATTATAGCCCCCTCTCTATTATTCAATGTTTACACTTCTACTACTTTATTTAGGGAGATTACCCTTAATCACCTCCCTCATGTGAGTTAATAATCCTGTCCTTTCATGTCAGCCGCATTTCCCACCATGCAGCTTTCCTCCTTTGTTCACTAATCTCCTTTTTGTACTAACCGACCACTGGACATCCCATTGTCCACACTGCTGCATTTTGATTGGTCATCAACAATCTCTTTGTCTGTATTTAATTAACTTTGATTGGTTGTCTTTTTCCCGCCTATTTTGGATACTCTCCATCTGTTTTAATCCCAAGGTTTTTCTATAAATGGATCTGTTTTTATGTTTGTGCTTGTTTTTGCCTCTGACGAAGGTCCGGTTTGGATCGAAAGCTAAGGCCATCAACCCTACTAGTGTTATATATATATATATATATATATATATATATATATATATATATATATATATATATATATATATATATATATATATATATATATATATATATATATATATATATATATGGTCACGTGACGTGCATGTGACTTATCTGCTTCAAAATTTTGAACCCGATAAACCCACCTGGTCATTCAGCTAGTTGTTTTTCCATCCGTTACAAAAGACGTTCTACTCGACCAAATTTAAATTGTCCGTGAATAAATAACAAACGTGGACGTTTATTAGAAATGATGATCCAATCACAATGATGGAAATTACATTTCAAAATCCATAAAACGAGAGTCCGTGGCTCGGACCGTGGTTCAGCTAATGTATCCGATGTAACCGTGGGGGCTATAGCGAGCCACAGCCCATTACGCTGGTTCGGGGAATTTGAGGCTGAAATTTGTTGACGGGAATTGGTAGTTCGCGGCTGGCATTCGCGTATGTTATTCGCGGCTGGGAATATGCGGCTAGATTCAGCCTGCTAGTTGCAGTCACTATTTCTGATGGTTGCAATGACTGTACAAGCGTATACTTTAACCTTTAAATGTTTTTTTGTGTTTAATTATTCGACAATTTTCCGACATTTTTTTACAGAGCATTTGCCTTAAATTTCTTTGCGAGGTTCTCAAAGGTACGCATTTTTATTTATTCATGCGTTTAAGCGTGTCATTATTTAATGCACTCTCGGATAATTATTACATCAGTCTTCTCGCATACTGAAAACAAATGCATACAACAGCCCTACGTCTTACTCGAAGCACAGCGAATTTATAGACACAGATTCAAACAATGTCAGCATCATACTAACAGACGAAATGAAAGGGACCGTTGCTTGGCCAAGTGTAATCACTGCGCACGAAGTTGATGGGTGACAAACAACCCCGTTCCCTCGGGCGTGCATGCTGTTGCATCCCCTCTGTCTGTGACTGCTGAATGTGGCATAAAACCGAACCATTTATATTATAGTTTATGTGATACGACCAGAACAAAATGCATTCGTTTTTGTTTTGTTTTTTTGTTTGTTTGTTTTTTGTTTTTTTTCTAATTCCGGGTTTTTACTTCTTCCCATGTGATATGTTTCATTCACATTGCTCAAGAGTCAAGTTACAAATTGATATGAAACTTCAAAAGTGTAAAGATAAACTACTCATCTAGCTAACTCTAGCTCATTTTCGTCATCAAAATATGACCCGTGCCTCTTGTGAAACCAAACCTAGGTAAATGGCTTCAGCTGCACACCCCCGCTGCAGATCATATAGCAGCAAAGATAGCAGTGAGGTCGGTCAGTCAAGCGATGGTAGTCGAACCTTTTGGGGAACGTTGAGTTCCCACGTGCTTTGCTTTAGAGTTTGAAAGAAACAGCATCGCGCGGTTGAATGCAGTATCAAAGATAAACACGCGAGAGACAGTGGCAAACAAATTACATTTCTCTTACCACCTTGTGGCTCCGCTTAACATTTATTTAATTGTATATCTCGCATATTGTCCCCAGACTGTTTCATTCAACGATGCAGTGGCTGGAGAGCTGCCGAAAATTAGTAAACCAGTGGTAAATCTAAAGTAGCAAAACAGTGGAGAACTTTCGGACAGACCACGAGTAAAATTTTGACCAAATTAACCCGTTTGCCCCACTTAACCAAAGAGTCTCAATACGTCTATATTGCTGATGCAAAATAGCGCCACTGTTTTGCAAAATTAAGACTGTTGTATAGTAAGTTGAAGAGGAAGAGTAAGCGATAACAATAAACGTTTTTTTGTTCGCCACGAATGAGATGGTTAAACAATGCCAACCATCTTACTCAATCACAGTCCAACTAATCTCACAACCCTGTGTCTACAGACATCACGCTTTCAATGGGGCGGCTAAAAGAAACATCATTTCGGATGTTCTTAAAATTGATATAAATACCACGAACTAATGATCTAAGAGTGGAGTTCAGTCGCCATCAAACTTCACTCGGGGTTTCGAACAAATCACCCACGTTTAGAGTGCAACATTGTCCGTGAAAAGTTCCACTTAACCAAACACCGATTCTTTTGAATCTCCCGTGCAAACTCTGTACTAAGGCCTCTGAATTCGTAACAATACGCCACAAGCCTCGACAATGAATGAAGAAGCTAACAATTTGCACTTCATTTCCCAAATGCCCCTCAGAAAATGGTCATCTTCACAATCGGGGAATTGAAATGTCACTCATATACATAACTTGTTTATGTGGCTGTATTTGTCTGTCTCTTCGAGCCCTTAAGGTGAACGTATAATTATGCACATTTTGCAGGTTCTTTTTTCCAAAGCTTTTGTTTCCTCCTCCCTACCCCCCCCCCCCCGACACAAACAAACACTCAAACAAACACACTAGAAAGTGACGTCTTTGCTGGCTCAATTCGATTTCTTGATACTTGATTAAAAACGACATCAAAACATTTTGGGAAGAAAAAAAAAAAAAAAAAAAAAAGACAACAACAACGACAAGAAGATTACAAACATTCTGGTAAATGCGATTATTTTGCTTTCTGTGGACAGTGTAGTAAGAATGCTCTTTTTTTTAAGTTAGACTGACGGAGTCATAATAAAAGTCGGCTGTTGGTAATAATAACACCGTTACTATAAGCCCTTTTATTAGAGTTGTTTATTTTGACATTGATATTAATCACATTACTGTTTCATAAACTACAAGTATTCTACTACAAAAGAAGTTTATGTTGAGTTAAGCACCACCGGCGTCGGACGACTATATTTAGCCAACCGCCTGTTATGTTATATTATTTCATACATCTATTACTAGATGAGTGACAGAGAACCTATACCTAAGACTTATTTACTGCGATTGAATTAGGTTTGGTTACCAGTGAGGTAATAAAGCCCCAACTCAACAATAATAATAATAATAATACCAGGTTCTTATAAAGCGCACATATCCTAAACAAAGCTAGATCAAGGTGCTGGACAATAAATACAATTGATTAATAAGCTCTGAACAGTTATGTCTTCAAAAGTTTCTTAAATGTTGTCACTGAGTCTGACTGGCGGATTTCTGGAGGAAGCTTGTTCCACAGATGAGGGCCAGAGTAACCGAAGGCACCCTGACCGACCAATTTGTTACAGACAGGTATGGTAAGTGTTGTTGTGTCATACATTTTACGGAGTCGGCTGTCACGGTGGTAGAGGGTGAGAAGGTTTTTGAGGTAGACTGGTGCTGAGGAGTGAATGCATTTTCAGACGAAGGGCAATATTTTGAATCTGATTCTTTCAGAAACCGGAAGCCAATGAAGAAGAAAAACATAAATGTTCACAGATTTACATATACCTTACATGGTATAAAGCTATTGATGGCAGAAAACTTTCATTGAAAAAGTTCAGCCTGAAGTGTTATCGTTTATAAATAATAAATAAAATAAAATCAAAAATTAGTTTTCGTCTCAGTGAGACGAAAACTCTGCCTATGGAAACGCGTACAAAAATGTTGAATGCATTTTTACCGTTTTCTCACAAATGAAACAACGAAGTGAGCTGACATTTTCACAGGTTGGTTTTATAACAAAGATCTTGATTTGTGCAAAGAATGGAAGCATTTAAAGCCAGTTTACCAATAATAAGCAGGGACTTTAAATGATTAAATGAGTTATAACGAACAGTTTCACTGTCTACGTGTGAGGTTTCCATACAACCGTCGTTTATCTCCCGATAACTGGTACTCATTGCGACCACATTCTGATTTCGCTAGTATATTGTTTTTCGGGAGCTCGGCCCTGTGTTGGCAAAAGGGTGTATCTCAAAAAAACTGAAACCAAACTTGTAATCGCTCGTAATTTTCCCGTCATGTTTCAAACAGTGAGTAAATTTGGAGCGAAGAAAGAATACTGGTTCCCTTGCTTGTTGTTGTTAATCTTGAGACTTGAGACACTTTATTTGTTCAGTAATTACCATTTAAAACAGTTACTTCTTTCTGCCGGATCAATTCTTCTGATATTTGTGCTTGGTAAAATGGCATATGTTGAGTTAGTGCATTGCCTTCAACATTTTTTTCTTGGCAAAACGCTGTGTCTTATGTTACTGTACAATTTTGTCTGTTTTTTGTTTTTTTTTTTTTTTTTTTTTTTTTGAAGGGGGTGGGGGGGGGCAAAATGGCGTTACCTTTATTTGCGTGTTATTCCTGCCTGTATTTTTTCTGGCAGAAGGGTGTATGTCAAAAAATATTTTGGGGGCAGTAACTGGTAACTTAGAGATACAAAACACATCAAATACTTGATGAATGGATTCCTCTCAAGAGAACAAGGTTTAATTTTAGATACATCTCAACAGTGACGCGCTTTAATAATGATTTGACATGTTTTAATACAGCTCTTCTGAACGTGTTTTTTAATCGTACATTTTTATTTATTTTTTTTTTTTTTTTTTTTTTTTTTTTTTTTTTTTTTAACGGTATATCGGGTCATACACTGTTTTGGTAAATAAACCAAAGAAAAGACCAGTGCTAATTCCATGGCAAACATATGTCAATAAAAAAATGCCTTATTTACTTAAATTTAAAAAGGTTGTATCTAGGACATACGCCATTTAGCCAGATTGGGCAACTTGGCTTATCATATCATAAAGCATAAACATTAAAAACAAAATAACCGGCTCCGTGTGCAGGGACAAAAATGGATCCTTACCAATCGCCGCCTTTTCCCAAGTTCTTTCAAATAGCAAACAAAGTCTTCTGACAAGAGGAGACAGCATTCTAAACATTACACCTGTACTCGTCTGGGTTGAATGACTACTGTACTTACTCACTGAGACATGCCTCCCTCTAACAGCAGCACGAAGGCGAACACACGGCAGCAAAACAAAATGCAAGTGGTAACAATGTGATTCTTCCAATTTCACCGGTTACTGAATATATGTGTTCCTCCTTTCAAAATGAAAAAGAACGAACAGAAAATAGTGCCTTCTTTGATAGCCTCAGGGAAATCAATTTGCACGTGATATCCATGATAAACCTCGAGGGTGCTGTCTGCAGACATGGAGGTCATGTCAACTCAACTTGGTGATGGTGTTCTTCATTCCCGACGTTTAAATACCTCTCTCTGCCCCTTTATAACCATTTTCACAGGCGTGAATCGAAGTGATTCCCACACCGACGGAAATAATATCCGTACTAGTGGCACTAAAGTAGTTTTTCAGTTTGGCTTCGCACGGTTCCAAATTCGCATTAAAACAAAATGAATAGGTTCCCGTTTAACTCATGTTTTGATACATTTAGGGATTTCTGTGTGCTGTAACAGAGTAGACTGAGCATGGTTACAACTTAATGCTTTGACAAAAATACATGACAGATCATGTTGCTGACGGTGAGCTCTTACAGGGTAAAATGTCAATGATGATCGATGACTCGTGCGCCTATGCCTGTGTATCGAATCCACAGAGCATGTTTCATGGGGGTGAATACACAATATTCAACCGCGGTGTCAACGGACTGCACTTTTTGCCGCAACTTTTAATCACTGCGTTTTCAGTCTGCAGATTTGTGAAAACATGCCACCTGTTATTTCAACAAATTGGTTTCCACGTGTACGTTTAAAACAGGATGTTTGTAGTCAACAGAATACCTATACGTGATTGTTCGATGGAAGAACCGGGAAGGGAGGAAATGGGTCCTTATCTGCATCGGTGCTGATTAGTATTTCGAAGAAAATTTTGGCAGTACAACTTTTGCAGGGACGGCAATGTTTACGGGCACCGGGTTAAAAAAGGTAGTATTCAAAATAATGTTTAACCTCGTACAATGCAGCAACAGTGTGTTACTGATAGAAAACTGCGTATAAAATCACCGTGTTTTGTTTTTTCCAAGTTGCTCGTCAATCTTAAGTGCTTTCCATTCAGTGACACAATGAAATAGGTTGGTTGTTATTTTTCCCCCTTCTAAATCTCAGCCGGCTGCGGCCTTTCATGACACATGCAATAAAGACCATCAGAGACTATCGAGGCTATCAAAACATTGTCCTGGTTTGGTCGATGCCCCAAAGCTTGTTCATTCACTGCCACCATGTACAACAATCATATTCCACGTGTGCATTGACACTAACAGTTACTGATGTTAAATACTCGCAAGAGCCAGACACTAATGACCTTTCAGCCTCGTCCTGGTCCGTACATTAATGTAAGGAACACTAAGCATCACGTCTAAACCGTGGTAATGGGATGATTGTACTTTATGTCCTACAGATACAGTGATCAGCTGATGCATTAAGATCTCCCACACTCACAGTATCAGTTATTATCTGATGGAAATGTAATTGTGTTACTAGTTTGCACATTGCAGTGATGACAATGCAAACAATAAGCATGTTGCTCGATTATAAAACAATAAACAAATAAATAAATAAAAGTGTTTGACGACGCAGACCACAATGTAAACAGTTTATTTCATCGGTTTACTCTCTGCAA
The DNA here is from genome assembly GCA_911728455.2 of Marthasterias glacialis. Taxonomy (NCBI): domain Eukaryota; kingdom Metazoa; phylum Echinodermata; class Asteroidea; order Forcipulatida; family Asteriidae; genus Marthasterias; species Marthasterias glacialis. Next base: position 4,765,457 of record OU452230.1, read on the forward strand.
GTGGTGAATAGTGTCAAGTGAAACAGATTGTAAGGGAACGGAATGTACCATTCCATCGTCGTTAATTTCATCTTTTTGATTTAGGTTGCATTTATATACATATATATATATATATATATATATATATATATATATATATATATATATATATATATATATATATATATATATATATATATATATATATATATATATATATATATATATATATATATATATATATATATATATATATATATATATATATATATATATATATATATATATATATATATATATATATATATATATATAAATAAATAGCGTGAGCAAAGAAAATTTGGCTGATGCCGGACTCGAACCCGCGACCTCTCGAATACCGTACGAGCGCTCTACCAACTGAGCTAACCAGCCCTTATAGTTGGTGGGCGGTCCTATGTGCAATACCAAATCCACTTTGCTCGGGGGGACCAGTCAGAAGCCGAACCGTGCTGCCGATATATATATATATATATATATATATATATATATATATATATATATATATATATATATATATATATATATATATATATATATATATATATATATATATATATATATATATATATATATATATATATATATATATATATATATATATATATATATATATATATATATATATATATATATATATATATATATATATATATATATATATATATATATATATATATATATGCGTTTATACGCTAGATCTTTGCTGCCACTGACGTGACCCATTTATTTATGAAAATTCATTTTGGGGAGGAGGAACATTTAAACGTCTCCTACTTGATTTCCTTTACTCAAATTCTCTCGGTCTCAGGAAATTTTAGGCCACTTGCACTTTCTGGGAAAACATTTTACTTTAGACATCTGGTATAGTCCACACACCTCGCTTTTGTGTTCCTGCCCTTTTACCCCACATCTACTACTTCTTCTTCATTTAACACCGCTACATTTAATTAGAGCAATTCCATTCTAAAAGCCAGCTGAGAATAACGAGGTTACAGAAGATCGAACTCTTCTAAAAGAAGCATCATTGATATGGATGTTGAATATGTTTGCGATCCAGCACACCTGAGAACACCGGGCAAATATCACATTGTAACCCAAAGCATGAAACATACACGCTAGTTTGCTCAACCACGTAACTAACTCTCATTATTATATCTGTTACAGTAACAGCATTTTATTTTGTTTTATCTATTTGTTTTTCTTTCTACTGGTTGTATTGACAGAATAGAAAAGTCCTGGACGGAGTAAACAAGCGAAACTGAAACAATAGGTTGCAGTGCAAGTGTCAGTCATTACTTCTCGACCCAGTTTCTATAACTATGTTGCCAATGGTTGTCAAGGAACAGGTACCAAACAAATGAGTTGTATGCCTATAGTGAAAGCCTGATTAACATTGAAGCTTTCGAGAAAATGTATACCTGCAGTTCAATCATTGTGAGTGGAAAAAAACAAAGGATTATATTGCCAAGCCTTTCTAAAGGTACTATCGAAATGATCGTTTTAAAATGTTGAGCTATTCGCACGGTGGATGATTGATATGATCGATACTGTCGCTGTTTATGATTTAGCGGACAAGGGTTGCTACAAGAATCACACGATTCCTCTACGCGTTAGATTTAGTATGCCAGTATCACAGTGAAACACTGTTTCCATTTTCCAATCACGTAATTTAAGTCAATACTGTGTGCCAAGTAGGGCTTTGTTATGCTATAAGTCATGTAAGTAGTGATGCAATGTTCATGGAGAATAATATACAACTAAAAAAAAATAATAATAATAAGTTGACCCCCTCCCCTCCCACCACTACCACCACTACCACCACTACCACCACTACCACCACTACCACCACTTCCACCACTACCACCACTACCACCACTACCACCACTACCACCACTACCACCACTACCACCACCCCTAAAAAAAAACAGGTGTATGCACTTACTGCACATTGTAATTCTGGGTAAAATATTTCTGCAAAAGTAATCGGTAATGCGGTTTCATCATAGCTGAGCGGTCTTTTTGTGAGACTGTATCAAGTGACAAAAGTGTCAGTTTTTTCGTTACTCAGCACTGCCGTTCATGTGATGAGCTTGTAGGGTCTAGAGTTTAAAAAAAAGGGAAAAAATGGGGAGAGAGACAGGAAAGTGTATCATATTTTGCATCTCTACACTAAGTTGTGAAACAGAAGAATGTACTAGTTAGCTCATTAGCTTTACACACATTTGTATTCTATGAAATCTAGAAGGTCAACTAGGAATAAATGTGTCAGATACGAGACAGTTGTTTGGAATAAAAGTATTTAGTAATACACACGTTGTTTGTTGTGCTTTTTTGTTTGTTTGTTTGTTTGTTATATATTCCATTTTATTTATTTATTTATTTGTAGGCTTTATTTATTTGTATTTTTTTGTTATTTATTATTTTCTTTTTTAGAACGCAAGCTCTTTTTAGCCATCGGCTGGATCGTGCGACTATTTTCTTTTTTTCTTTTTCCCTTCAGCAAAAACAAAAATAAATAAATAATAATAATATTAACAAAATCGTAAACTCAAAAAAGGGAGGACAAGTGCCAAGAAGTATCTATATACTTTTTTTTTTTTTTTTTTTTTAATTCAGTGTTCCGCTTAAAGTTTTAAAAACGAAATGAAAACTAGACATGAATTCTTGTTCCAAGAACAAAAACTGGGTGTTCGGATAGAGTTGTTATTTGATGTAAATAAAGTTAACACAACTAAAATAATTTGAAAATAGAAACATGAAATATTGCTTTATGAAATAATATCTGATTAGGACTTCAAGAACATCAGTCATGTTCCTACATTTATTTACCTTTAAATGAGGAGAACAATGAAGGACCTCCCCTAACGTTAGTTTTGGGTGAGAGAATCTTGTTCCTACATCTAACCATTTTTAAATGAGGAGCTACTTCCGGTTTGACCGGAATTAGAGGTCAAAGAGGTCAAGCAATGTACAACAGAGAAGGGCCTTCCTTAACCTTGGTAATTGGTGAAAGAATCATGTTCCTAGCTCTTAGCATTTTTTAATGAAGAACTACTTCCGGTTTGACCGGACTAGAGGTCACAAAGGTCATTTAATGTTTCACAAAGAAAGGCCTTTCCTTAGTTTGATATTTCTACGAACAATCATGTTCCTACTTCTATTTACTTTTAAATGAGGGGCTACTTCCGGTTCGACCGGAAGTAGAGGTCAAAGGGGTCAAACAATGTGCAAGGGAATATGTCTTCCATATCCTTGGTAATGGTGAAAAAATCATGTTCCAAGCACTTAGCATTATTCTAATAAAGAGATATTTCCGGTTTGACCGGAAGTAGATGACACAGAGGTCACTCAATGGGTCACAAAGAAAGACCCTCCCTAACCTTTACATTTGTCGAAGAATTAAGTTCATATCTCAAACGGTTGATTTTTTGTTGATTTTTAAAGGTTTAAATAAGCTATGTGTAAAAGACTAACAAAGCGTGGAGTGCGTGCCTTGAGAAGAGACTATAAACAACGTGCGGTTTATTGTATCATACAGTAGCACATGTACATGTACAGTTTCAACGTAACTTAGCCACACACGCACACACCCACCCGGACGTGTACATGTATAATGGCATTGGATTGTTGTATAGCATTGCCGATCACGCTTGAACGCACATGCACAAAAGAATGCGTTAAATGTCCGTTTTGAACCGCAAGTATAGGTCAAAATGGTGTGACCTTAATGCAAAAGTTGGAGAGGACTAAATTCTCTACAATCTGATGTAAGATTTGTGATCATGTGATATATACTTCAAAAAATACGAATTTTTGAAGTTTTCAACTTCCGGCTTGACCCGGAAGACAAGGTCAAATTGGGGTCATGTCTGTGGAGTGATTACGTAGTTTTGGATGACCTTTCCGATGATGTATAGATTGTAAAAATCCATTGTGTACTTTAGGAGTTATGATTTTTTGAAATAATAAACGTTTATTTAGCGTAATTCGACGTCACTCAAGCCCTGTCATGTCCTAGTCAAGTTCTAACTATGTGTGAAGTTTGAAGTTTATATGAGCTTGGGAAGGGTGCATTTGTTAGCGGACAATCGACAGGCAGAAGAAGAAGAAGAAGAAGAAGTACCAAAAAAAAAAACGAACAAAATCAAGAGGTGTTCCGGGCTAGTGCCCGAACACCTAACTAAGGTTTCAATTACCTAACGATATCAACGATAATCGATACAGTTACTGTCTGTCACATGAGACGCCAATCGCCAACGTCTATCAGTCGCCATGACGTCATTCTAAAAATATTACTGCAGCATGTAATTTAAAACAAGCACGTGCATTCCTTAAATTAAGAAACGTACCTAAAAGATAGTGGAAATTAACTTTATTTATTTCTTTTCATTTTTATCAGAAATTTGGCCATAACAATTTGCGTATAGTTATTGGCCGTAAAAATGTGCGTATTGTTGTTGTTGTTTTTTTTTATTACTTAGTATTGATCTATTTCTTTTTTATTATTTTGAATTTATTTAACATATGTATATTTTGTTTTTCTTTCTTTGCTCAACTCAATTGTACCAATATTTTATGCTAGGTTGTCTGCATCTTACCCGGGGGCTGATCCCTGGCTTATCGGCAGATACGGTTTGGCTTCTGACTGGACCCCCGAGCAAAGAGGTTTGGCATTGCTCAGGACCGCCCACCAACATAGGGCTGGTTAGCTCAGCTGGTTAGATCATTTGTACGGTATTTGAGAGGTCGCGGGTTCAGCCATTTTGTTTTTGTTCACCCCAATTAATATATATATTTATATATTCATGTCTGTTTGCTCTTCATTTTTATTTGTTTGTATTTATTTATTTATTTATTTCTTTAGGGGGTAGTTTGTGTGTTTAAAACGTTTAGGGCTGTGTGTTTGTTTGTTTATATCATATCTGTACGTTTTTCTATATCATTATATCGACTACGACTACGACTACGACTAAAACTACGACTACAACTACGACTACGACTACGACTACGACTACGACTACGACTACGACTACGACAACAGCTACGACTACGACTACGACTACGACTACGACTACGACTACGACTACGACAACAGCTACGACTACGACTACGACTACGACTACGACTACGACTACGACTACGACTACGACTACGACAACAGCTACGACTACGACTACGACTACGACTACGACTACGACTACGACTACGACTACGACTACGACAACAGCTACGACTACGACTACGACTACGACTACGACTACGACTACGACTACGACTACGACTACGACTACGACTACGACTACGACTACGACTACGACTACGACTACGACTATGATTACGACTTTGATTACGACTACGACTACGACTACGACTACGACTACGACTACGACTACGACTATGATTACGACTACGACTACGACTATTATTATTATTATTATTATTATTATTATTATTATTATTATTATTATTATTTTATCTTTTTTTTTTGGGGGGGGGAGGGGGGTACTGTCATTTACTTTATGTTGCTTTCGGAACACTTTATTTTCCGAGCACAGCATTTTCGTATAGAGGAGTAGGAACATTGACGGTACAGTGTCAATCTGTAATCATAAAATATATCTCATTAATGTAATTTTAGTTTTGTCTCAAATCATTCTCTTGACATTTTCTCATTTTGACATTGTGCCCATGCAGACAAGAACAAAACGCAATAATATTGACGTGCACACCCATGGTGCATGGTCGCAATACACCTGAGGTATATTAAATAATTACTGAACTATAATTATTGACGTTGTTTTTAAGTCGCCCACTCGGCGTCAGTCCAATCATCCTTCGCCACAATACTCCTCTTCTAAAGTCACTAACAGGAAATAATGTGTTGCCAGAAACATTTACTGTTGATCACGGCGCTGGATTATCATGACAACTGCCCTTGTGTGATGCCATGTTTTGTCACAACATACACGGGCTTGTAAAATGAAGTTCGGCTGCCAGACCGATAGCAAACAAGTTCGTCTGAGAACCCCGCTGCAAGATACCTAAAATATCACTGCACTGGGTATGATGCAACGATAAATGAAATGTAATTATATTGTCCCCACGTCGTGCCTTGTAATAATGCATGCTGACATCGCTAATAATACACTGATCCATGATTAATGTTCGTATCATTATTTGGTCTGTCAGTTTGCCGGCAGACTCACTTAGCATTCAGTTAAAAAGCTGAAGATTATATCGAATTTGGCACCAAGCCGCAACGATCATGTTGTTTTTTGTATTGTATTTTTAGTTTTAGTTTGTTCGTGTGTTCGTGAACAATGACAGAAACTTGAGACGTTCAACAATAATGATGACCTTATCCCTAACCTAAACAGATATGTTGGCACCCAGGACATGTGATAATGGCATCTGAGCGCCCTTGTAAATTTCACCAATACGATTATTTGCTATGATAAGTCAGCATATATCAACGTAACATGATGATAATGGCTAGTGCAGGGTAGATACATGACTGTGCTCCGCTGGGCTTGCTTTAAGTGTTTAGTTCTTAACTTTCTCAGGAGACAAGGGTGGTAAAAAAATCCATATGAATAAAATATCTCAAACTTAATCTGATGGTCATCCAAGTTCAACTTAATGTCTACCCGCTTGTATCCATCCTGCCTACATCAACCCTGTGAAGATCCAATCGTGTGTGTATATATATCTTCAGGCGCCTCTTGACATGATAGTCTAGCTACAGTGGTTGTCCATGGGCCTTACCTATCCCACCAAAGCCCCGTCCTGTGGGGTCATTAGGGCTTAAGTCATGCATGGCAAAATTCCCAGGTAGGGAATCCATCCCGGTAGACGTTTAGTCTTCTCTCGTAGGAAGAACAGAAGAAACATGTTGGATATCGATTGGAGAGTCCATAACTCTGTAACATTAAACCTGTACGTGCAGAGCCTAAGCGTCCCGCCACCGAAAAGCACTGCTACGTGTTGAACAACCTCCAGCTATTCAAATAATGTTCTTCTTTTGTAAAAAGGTCGAGAGTGTGAGCTATGGTCGACTCGAAGACGCCATTAAATGTATGTTTTGCTTTC